>JAVQKC010109987.1:0-11738 GCA_036025475.1 Philypnodon macrostomus | reverse complement strand
AATGTGGGTTAAGTGTCTTGCCCAGGGACACAACGACAGTGTGCGATTGGACGGGGGCTCGAACCACCAACCCTCTGGTCGAGGGGCGAGCGCCTACCCCACTGCACCACTGCCGCCCCCTAATCGGGCTCTGACATCACCTACATGTAGAGAGTGGTTGTCATTTGTCAAAACCATCTTCATTTGCAATATTTTGTGATATTCTGTGGTTAATGACAGAACTTGAAAATGTATTATGGTCTTCAGAATTGAGAACTTTCTGTTTACAAACTTTGAAAGGGTCTAGAGGAAAAGCGCAGTGTTTTTGAAGATATAAAAGTCGGGGGGCCCTGTTCACCCACCTGCCACTGTTTGATCTTGTTCCACAGATGAATGAACTCCTGGAGGTTGAGGCGACCCGTCCCGTCCATCTGAAGAGGGCGGTTAAGGCGACAACGAAGCACAATGTTCAGTAACGCTAAATTAACAGGTCTATGTTTGAACGATACACACCCCTCCTTCTCCCACTATCTCATACATGAAGCACACACTGCCTTGTACATACACAAACCAGTAAGTATGAGAATAACAGCGATCTGGAGTTGACTACTACAGAATAAATAAGATAATAAAACATATTTTGAAATAAAACATCAGCCCCTTCACATTATTCTTGATAGATTCTAGTTCTGAAGTGATAATGGATGTATCAACCAATCAGAGCGCACCTGTCCTGTGGAAGCATGTGATTCATTTCTTAGAGTGCAGATGACTTTTGTTATTCTGTACTATTGATTATTGTTTAATTGCAGGGAGAAAAAAATCAGGTCATGCAGCTTTAAGGTCCAGCAAGTATGAATATTATGCATGCATCCTATATTAATGATTGACTTTTGTAGTGACCCCCATCACTATCTCTATCCTTTCTCGGTAGGTTGTGTCTCTAAAACACAGCCCTCCCAATGCACTTGGCATAAAGGATACATCCATCAGAGCGATCATGCTCCTGCAGCTCTCCAGACTGAAGCCCTCTGTGTTCATGTCCCTATCTGGAAACATGAACACAATAAAATAGTACTCAATACTACATTCAGCAGTAGAATACTTGTTCATAATCTTGGACTTACAGTTTGTGATGACCCGGTTGAGGACATTTTGCAGTTCATTGGCTGTTATCTCCATCTCCTAGAACAGAGAGTCACTGAAGTAATCGTGTTATGGTGCTAACTCATCCTTCCCTTATTGGGATTCAGTGTAATTCAGTAATAATCACTACACTCACGTCTCCGGCTATCTCCTGAAAAATAGTCCTGAACTGCTGGTCCTCCTCGCTCTCTTCCCCCGCCGAGGCTGGAGCAGGCTGAGGCAACAGCAACAAATTAGACTACAAGACAGTTGAAGTTTTGGCAATAATCATAATCTTTTTATACAAAGTGTATACACATAACTTCTCAATTCTATGGTGTTTTTTAAGTTTTGAACCATACAACTCCCTCGATGTCTTATCATGGCTTTGACCTAATGACATGAGAATGTAGTCACTCACCACTGGATGGTCAGCCTCGATCCTGTTCTCTATCTCCCTGAGTGAAGATGGACAGACAGAAGTCACCAGAAGTCACAACATCTTAACTGGGTTTAACCTCAAAATGATACCATTATAATAATCTAAACTAGTGCAGCACTAAATGTAGTTTGTCAAACAGCCTACATACAATGACCTAAAGTGATGCTGCGGGTAAAATGTTGAAGTTAAACGTTGAGTTCTATTAACTCTTATATTTATGATCTAGCTTCACAAAAGATATATGAAACACTATTTTTGCAGCCCGAAGCAGGCCACATCCAGTCACACGTCCGAGTCTTCTTAGAACACCGCCCCCTGGAGGCAGCAGCCAGAGAGTGCAGTACAGAGCTGTTTGAAAGTTACCGCTGAACGACCACCTCTGAAGTGGACTGTCCTAAAAAAGATTCCATAACAGCTTCGAACTGGGCCCGAGTTCGTCCAATTCTACAAATAAATCTTCGTTAAATAGGTTTGTTCTTGATCATTAGTGTCCCTCCCACCAAAACACAACCACAACAAACAATATAGACACAATCAAATACATTACAATTTGAGACTTGACATAAAGTTGTCTTTTAAAGGGAAGGTTCAATGTTTTGTCAATGTGGTGAAATAAATACTATTATAAACCCTAATTATACTGTGCCCTTTATTGTTTACTATCAGTACATATTCAGTTTGGACTCTAACTTAATAGAATCTGAAGTGAGAAGATCCTAGGACTTTTGAATGCTAATGTATGAAGCTACAGCCGTATAATGTGACAGCTCATTACTCAGCCAGACAAATAGTGTATTGATTTACATAGTGCCCCACTCACTCTGAGGTGTTCCTTTTTTCAGAGAAGACCCTGAGGATGAACTCTCCCTCCTGATGAGGCTCGTATGTGGAGGGGACAATCACGTATTCTCCGGGACTTAGGCGGAATCTCTGGGTCACCTCTCGCAGGTTTATGTACGCTTTACAGCGGGCTTTAGCCGTGCTGATCAGGAAAAAGTCCTTCTGCATGTGCTGCTTGTTCCCATGCATCTGAAGAGGATCAATACATGTATTCAAACATGACGTCTACACGACTCAAACTCATGATAAAAGGTTAATAACTTGGAACCAGCAGCTTCTCCTTGGGACTGTGGCTTACCTCCTTTGGGACCTGAGGGCAGAGAAAAAACAGATAAGAGTTGCAGCACATAATTCCTTATTGTATCACTATTATGATTATTCAAGTTATTAATACTATCTTCTCTACACTGTCTAAAGTATGTTGTAGTATTTTCCACCAAATGAAACATGTTTGTAAGTATATATTTGATGTATTATGATCACCTCATAAATGGCGAATCCGATGGTGAAGAGGTTGGCTCCCAGCTTTCGCTCTTTCCTCCTGTTCTTCTGCATCAGAGACACCACAAACGTACAGCCCACCTCACTGTCCTCAGAGTCATCATCCTCCTCCAGCAGACGCAGACGGTACTGAGGGTTTGTCCAGAAGGTATCTAAAAGAAATATTGTTTAATTAAAAAAACATCTAAACAAATGGTCTACTAGTTAGTAAATATACTGTCTGTTCTAAGTTTAGTTAACTTCACTTAGACATGTGTATTTTAGCAACAAAAGTAACTGAACTAGATTGAAACTGCCCTTTCCAAGGCCTCGGGGTTTTCTGAACATCCATCATTCATTTGCTCCACAGTCACACAGACACTGATGGTGGAGAGATATCTGTCATGACTGATTCCCTCACAAGACATCATGATGTACCTGGGTAGTTCCTGCAGCCTCCAGCAGAGCAGCCTCTGACCCAGCGGCCCTCGTTCACAGACACCGTCCATTTGTGGAGCTTATCGTCCTCCAGGGCGTCAGGAGTCAAGTTACAGATCTCAATCTTTGTGTAGTTCTTCTTGAAATCTTCAAATGACATCCTGAAGATACAGGTAATGTTTTCAGTTCAAAACAAAAAAGTAACTAATATTTGAGATGATCTTTTTCACCGACCAAAACTCTCCATCCTCTGCACTCTGATGTTGTAACTTCTCCTTTTCAGTTTTAGATAATGTGGCCCATTCCTTAGAGCTGCCAAAGTGATGTAGTTATTGATTTATACAAAATGTAAATAATAGATAGATAGTAGATAATAGATTTATTACTTGTCGCTCCACGGTCCGTTCCACTCCACTTGACCCCAGGGGTTTCTGAGTCTCACTAGACGAACTTTAGAGTCTTTTTGTTGAGAAGAAGATTTGCACTATAAGGAATTAAAAAAAAATACATTACAATCGCGACAGTGTGGTATTTTCTATTCATAATATACTGAAAATTATAAATATGATTTATAGGGCTGGGAACCTCAGGGTACCTCACGATTCGATGCGATAGGAGATTCAATATTTTATTAATAAAAACTGATACTGACCTCGTCCACAGCTGTCACAGAGTAGGCGTGGCCCTTCACCAGACCAGACACAGTCCGGGTCTCAAATCGAGCGGGCACTAAGGACTGGGGGTAGAAAATACACAATGTAAAATAATAACAGGATAGCTTGTGTAGTTGTAAAATCCTAACCCACATCAATAGAGCAGCCCATGAGTGAGCCTCGGTCCAGGGCTTTCTTCATGATCTTGTACAGCTCTTTAGGAGTTTCCTTCATCTCATAAAACTCAGTGACTCCTCCAGTGAAGTCCTCCATAGCCTCAGTGGTGTTCCCTCCCTTCAGAGCCTCATAAGAGCCGTGCAGCCTGGACAGAGAGGGGATATAGGTCATGTTAGTGTGATAATCAGACATGGACTAGTGGCATGCTAATGTGCAGCATAAAAATGACAATAGAAAATGTATCCAGTATACATCTTGACACTCACTTGGCGTAGGCCTTCTCCAGCAGAGCACTCCAGAACTCATTCCTCTCTGCGGACTTGGTGAAGACCAGCTGGTTGTTGAAAGTCGGGATCCGGTCGTCAATGACAACATCCACCCAGTCGCCATAGCGCCAGAACTGCAGAACACACAGAGATATATTTTTATGAAGCCCATAAATGTGTATGTAGGCCTAAACCAAATCACTGCTGTCAACTGTTTCAGACCTGGAAGTGGAAGATGCCGGCGTAGCTCTCAGAGAAACTTTGTTCCTGAGGAACAACTCGAAACAAAAGCTTCTCATTCAGAGTTAGACAAGCGATGGCAGCCAACAACCAGCAGTCACCTGGATACATCAATCAAACAATAGATACATCAATCAAACAATGGATACATCAATCAAACAATGGATACATCAATCAAAAGCATTAAATGAGTTGAAACGCACAAATTGGTTGAAATGTACTGATCAATAATACACATTTGGTATATGTATATGTATATGTGATATTTTAATAATCACACTTGTGTGTTTTGTGTGAAGAGTAAGACCTTGTTGAGTGCTGACAGTGTGTTTTTAGTTGTCCAGGTGTGTGGTGTGTGTGGTCAGAACAATGTAAGGGAACAGAGTCTGCCTGTAGCTTTGTCCCTCTGGTTTGGGACAACAATGAGAAGTGCTGCTGGATGGATTCCCTTCCAAAAGAGGAAGCACAATGTAGGAGGCCGCAGCGGGCTCAGAGGCCACAGGACAGGGCACATGTGAGTGATAATGGACTTCTCTGTGGACCAAATGTTTGACACAGAATCCAAGCAGCCTGTGTATGTATGGCAAAAATCCTACTAACAGTACTGTTTAGGGCAGTTTATACTGCGTTAACTGACTTACCCAGATCTCCCTGGCAGATGTCAGTTCGACTGGCTCCTCCAACAATAAACTGAGGGTTATCACAGATTTCCTAAAAACATAAATAGGAAGACTGAATCAACAAAATCCTTTAATGTGTTTATGACAACAGAACCTATATAGTTTCCATTATAAAGTAATGCCAAGAACTTGATGTAGTGTAAAAACATTCAGTTAAACATGAATACAAACAACTTCAGTCAATCCCTCTCTAATTCCTAATGGTTCTACAGTATATTTTAATGTTTTACATGGAAACCTCAATGATTTAGTTTTAAAAAAAAAGGTAATTTTGACCACTTTTCCCCCACTGATCAGCCAGTCCCCCCGCAATACCTTAGGCCTCTTCCAGACGATGTTCTTGACTTTGTTGGACTTGTGGCCGAGCTCCTTGAAGCCCAGAGACTCGACTGTAGCCGGGAAAGAGTCATCTTCGAACAGGCCCTTCTTCTGCTGATACTCCGATCTCAGAGTGTTATAGTCCTGTCCATTGAACCTCAGGGGTTTGTTCAAGGACCCTTCCCCATCCCTCCTCTCTCGCTCCCGGATCAGACGGTCGCAGAAGAAGCCCGACGGTGTATAGGGCATTTCGGTGAACAATTTTTGTCTTTTGCCGCTTGTACTAAAGTCTTACAAGCCTAAAAACCCTGGCATAAATCCAAACAGCTAATTTCTGATTGGTTGTTGCTTTGCTGGGACGAGCCCCTCCCACTTTTGGTGCACAAAACTCTAGCTGTGAATCCCACTCCACATCAGTACACAGACATGCACATAGGCAGCTCAGATTTTACATAAACATCCATTTTGTTGGCTTGTGATTGGTGGAAGTAAACAATGCTGTGTTGCTTGGTGCCATCATTGTTGGGGTTAGCAGAGGGCATGTAAAGAGTGGTCAGTATATGGCCTACCTCAGCAGAAGGCATTCACTCTATTTAACCCTATTGTCAATGGGCTCAGCAGCCTCAGCATATAACTACAGTGCTAATGCTACAGTTATCATACATTTATAGCAATATACAGTACTTAATTACTACGTGTTTAAGTGTTTCTGCACTGATAATGTACTGCCAAACAGTAAATGAATATTAAATACCAAGCTGAAATGTTCTGACATATATTAATGTGAATTGTTTTTGGTCCCACAATATTTATATAAAGTAATTATATAAAGATTTTGTAATTGAAAATAAGACCACAAACATATATACGTATAGCTCACACGTGAACACTATATTCTGAAAAAGCATCACAAATAATAATAACTTCCATTTATATAGCACTTTTCAAGGCACCCAAAGCGCTTTACAAGAAAACCACACACAGACAGACAGACATAATAAATGCTGAACAATGTTTGAAAGACTAGATTTCGGGTTATGTTAAATATTAGGTTTTCTCAGTTAAAAAAATAGTTAATGTAAATGTACACTGATAAATTGTAATTAATGGAAATATTTATGAAATCTACATAAATAATTCACAATGTCACAGTTTTACTACAACATATATTTTAGTACTCAACATGTTTTGGTCTTTCTGTTTATTGTCTAATTGAACAATTCAGAATATTCTACCCTTCCTGGGTGTCCCATTGTCTGGGCCACTCTTAAGGACAGGTTAACATTTTTGGAAAAGGTCAGGTCATTCACACAAGGCTCAGGACAATAACATTGTTAAAACTGGCTTTCCTCAAAATACAAAATTGTTAGAAATGTAAAAAAATATGATCTGTGTCTCTGTGTAGATAATCTTTCAGAATTATAAATATCTCACTTTAAGTCTCTCTCCTGGCCTCTACAGACTACAGACACAGCATTGTTTATATTAGGAAACTCACAGACTTACCCAGCATTAATTCCAACCTATGAATAAAACATCTCACAATTTAAAAATGATCTCATGATTTCAGACCATTCTCTTTTCCAGCCTTCACCACTAGAATAATACCCCCGTTTATGTTAGTGACCTTTTAGTACGGACCTATCTGTATGTCCCAGTCTGTCACCACTCGGAGATTCAAGTTGTTTAAAGTCAAAGCGCTTCCGAACTCAAAGGCTGTTCTCTTTTCAGCACCTAGGTCACAAAAATATAATATCAATTGTAAAAAAGTATTTGAGGATTCAGAATATGGGCTGTATCAAATTCATGGGGGTGTGGAATAAGGTGATAAAATATTGTATTGTGATTGTGAAAGTTATGACGATCTGTTCTGGGAAGATCTAAATGAATCAGTGCATTAATTTATGCTCGGCTCTTTAAAGTAATTTCTCTCATAACAATGCCAGTATTTATATTAGTGAAAAATATAAAATAAAATAAATTAATAGTGTAAAGTATTATGATGTACATTGGATTTGTAGTTTTTTGAAGACTGATCTTCTGTGTAAGACAAAAAATACAAAGTTGTGATAAAAACCAAAATACCATATTGTTCACCCACTGAAAACATTCATGTAAATACTTGGACTAGTGTATGAGAAGAGTTCATTTACACACTTTGATTTTTAACTGTTATAAAAGTTTGTAAATTGATTAGATCTATTTACACATGTTTTTCCCATGTATAAGACGATTTACCTGATGCACTGACGATCACACTGGATGGTTTTGTCTTCAGCCCCAAGATGGTGACTGACTGCAGAACGGTGTCATAATCAAACGTCCCTTCTTCACCAAATGGACTGAAAGACACATTTTACAATATGGAGAATGAGAATAAGAATCATGTTGACACATTGCTGTGGTATTTGGTGCATAAACAAACAAAAAACAATCACTTTGAATTACAATAAGTCTTACCGGGAGATGAGTCGACCTGATGAGATGTTAAACCTCCGCAGACAGAAGTCCTTATTGTCTCTGTATTTGAACGAGTGACCATCATCTAGATACAATTCACCTTCAGCAACACCCTGGAAACATTGTAAAACATTATCTTGGTGTTACTGTTAAGACTTTATCATCCTTCCAATACAGGATCATCACCTTAATCTTGAACCTGAACTAATGGGGGGAACCGGGGGAACCACCAGACATGGGTAGAACATGCAAACTCAATACAGAAAGTCCAGAAATCAAGCTTTGCCACTGTGCCATCAATTGTGTTTTTTTGTTTCTTACCTGAGAATCTAGAGCCACGGTGAGTGAGAGAGGCAGCTTCTGGAGGTCTGCCGTACACGAGCCACTTCCTGACGCTCTGCAAATAACCGTCCCACCTCGCTGAAATACAGGAACCTGGACAGGCAAAAATAATAAAACCAACACAATCAGACATACACAATATATATATAATCATTTATGGCAGATACAAAATACTGACTGTATCCATGGTTACGGGTAGAGTGACAGTCCTGCCTCCTTTGTACGCCTTTGCTGAGTGGATGTCAAACCAAATCTGAGACAAAAAAATAACATTGTAAACATCACTACCATTTACATCTATTAAATTAGTTTTGTTGATTTACTTCATCAGATCCAGGAAGTAAAACTTTCACTTGTTGAGCACCTGGGTCAGTGATGGGACAAGCCAAAAGAGCTCCCCCTGCAGGAAATACAGTGAATGTACAGTAGAAGACGATAAATAAAAACCTTAACTATCTGAATTATATTACCAATCATGTACTGATTATCCACAGTGAATGTGTCCTCTTCTTTTGGGAACTCCACCCACAAAGGACTGAAGTTATAGAAATGAGTGTTTTTTATTAATTATTTATTTACTGAAATACATTTTAAAGCAGCACTGACCTGATAGGAGGCTGTCCCATTGTGTGAGCCCAGTAAAACAATGTGTACCAGTATGGCAGCAACTGGTATCTGAGGGAAGTACATTACACATAGACCATGTAAATATATTAAAATACATGGTTTTCATTCATGTCATTGTCCATCCATCCATTTTCTTCCGCTTGTCCGAAACCGGGTCGCGGAGGCAGCAGTCTAAGCAGGGAACTCCCGCCTGCGACCACTGCCCGATCCACATTACACCCGCCCTGGTACCTCCCGCGGGTGGTGGGTCCACGGGAGGGCCTGACAGCATGTGCTCGGGCGGGGACTCGAACCACCGACCCTCCGGTTGAAGGGCGAGCATCTACCCACCCAAAATGGTTAGAGTTTTTTGGGGGGGAACTCCGGGAAAACCGGCACAAATGGTTTGGTCCTGTCTTGAAACAGGAACAGGTTTCTCACAGACAATTTCCAAGTGGGAGCTCCAAAAAATAGCTCGTATTAGATTATTATTGTGCGTTGATTTTGCAAAACATAAAATGGTATCCGATATGTATCTAAAATAGACCCAAAAAAAGCATAATATAGGACCTTTAAAACTCAAGTGTATTTAAGTCTGGTTCAGCTCAATGTTTTTTTTTAAATATATAGGGTGTGAAATACTAAAGTCAAACACGAACATTACATACAGCATATTCGTCCAACCTGGTATTAAATGTATGAAATTCTAGTTCAAATAAACAGTGACTACCTCTGCTGGATGGTGGTGCGAATTGCAGCTGTGACCTCTTCTCCAAAAAGCCATGGCTCACGGCGCTTGGTGCCTTTGGTGGAGTGGCCTCGAAAAAACGGCTGAAGAGCAGCCGCTTGGTACCAACGCACCAGCAATTCAGGGTCAGGGTCCTGCACAAACCCACCCACATCGGCTAAAACAGAAAACAAAACTGAATGTCTGACCCTATTCATCTCTCATTTATCTGTATTTATCTTTTTTAATAAATTAACTGAATTATATATTGTCTGATTCATGTAATGTTGGTATCAGGGCTTGACATATTTTTTTCAGATGGGCCACTGTGACAAGTCTTATTCAAAAGTAAGTAGCCAAAGTAGTATTTCAAATGTCTACCTATGTACAATATGCATTTAGTGTTGATAATTTGTTAAATTAGCTAATCGTTTAACAATGACCAGTGAACAATTATAGTAATCTCTAAACTAAAAAGTAAAATCTTTCGTTTAAAATCAACTCAGCATCCACTCGCATTTGGCTAATGTGAAGCCCTGTTTAGTATTCAATGCATTAATGATGTCTACCTCCACAAAACATAACCCCTGCCACGCTCAGAGACAAAACCATTGGTATTGAGATCTTCAGATAATCCCAGGTGGCCACATTGTCCCCTGTCCATATCGCTCCTGAAAGAGAACGGGCAGTATTCATGACAGGACATTTTACATTTTTCTGTATAAAAACGCTCACCAAATCGCTGTGAACCAGCAAAGAAAGAGCGTGTGAGCACAAAAGGTCGATGTAAGCCACCAGAGCGAGTTATCAAGCCTTCTGCTGTGGCCATGTGCTAGGAAACATTAAGCGTTCACATTTTTATATAGCTTCAGAAAATCAATGTCGCCTCGTCAAAATTTAAATTTATTTTACCTGATAGAATCCATACATGTTGTGCAGATCTCTGTGCTCCCAGCCTCCAAAGTGCAATGCGTCTCTGGGCATCGTCTGCTCAGGTCCATCAAACACGGACGGCTCATTCATATCATTCCACACAAACAATGATGACGTTGATCCCTGTATGACAAATGTGTTAATTTGTATTCAATTGTCTTCATTTTAGATTTGTGTAAAGGACTTACCTTGTAGTTTTTGAGAGAAAAACATCTGGAGTACCATGATCTTGTAGCAGGATTACTGAAGTCCAAGTAACTGGACTCATCTGTGCATGAATGATTCACACTTTTACCCTATACTGCAGTGGTCCTCAAAAGTCAAAACAACGTCTAAACCATGTCTGAACAGGAACCAAACTAGGATGATATGAATGATAAATCCAGGTCTAAACAGGAGGACTAAATCAGGTCTAGACCAGGACTAAACTGTCTAATCACAATATAAGGCGGCAGTGGTGCAGTGGGTAGGTGCTCGCCCTTCAACCAGAGGGTCGGTGGTTCAAGTCCCCCATCCAAGCAGTCGTTGTGTCTTAACCCGCATTGCCAATGAATGAATGAATGAATGTGGTGGTGGTTGGAGGGGCTGTAGGCCCCCTCTGTCAGTGTGCCCCAGGGCAGCTGTGGCTACACAAGTAGCTTACCACCACCGGGTGTGACTGTGGAGTGAATGAATAATGTAATGGAAAGCGTCTTTGAGTCTTGAGAAAAGCGCTGTATAAAACTAATGCATTATTATTATTATTTAAAGCAGTTATTTCTATGATAAATTCTTAATTTCAAGAAACATAGCCTAATAAAACATAACTACAACAAAACTAATCCCCAATGAATAATAGTCTAAATGCCCAAATTGTCCTTTTCCATGACACCTCCCTCCATATTAAATCGAAGCTTCCAGGACAACTTAGTGATGCTTGCTCCCCCCAGTCTCAAAGCCCACTGCTCACCTCCCTCTACTCAATTACCAGAATTTATAACACATTGTTTTTCAGGTCTGTTAGCGCTTGAGTGTATCACTTATCCAGCCAGT
>JAVQKC010109976.1:0-30716 GCA_036025475.1 Philypnodon macrostomus | reverse complement strand
TACCCATAGATAGATAGATAGATAGATAGATAGATAGATAGATAGATAGATAGATAGATAGATAGATAGATAGATAGATAGATAGATAGATAGATAGATAGTGTACTACCATTTTACCTCTATCTGACAGTAAAAATAGTTACACAATATACACATTTTTGCCTCTTGTGTAAAGTTGACAGAATGTTACTTACCCCATTTTTATTCTGAGCCCTCGATATAATATTTTTCTTGGTCCTGATGGGAGGAGCTTGAAGGACTAATCAGGGGATGGGAAGGGTCTCCTGTAAAAGCGTTGTCTCACCTTTCTATTGATTGGTTGTGGATGTGTGAGTATTTCGTTTGCTTGCTTTATGACCCTGGATAGCTTGGTTTTATTTTTACAGTGGTGAAGGTGAACCAAAACGTGATGTTGTATGAGATAATGGGTTAGATGAGAGATTTGTAGACAGTTGTTCAGATGTTCTGGCTCACCTGGAAGCACCTGAGTTTCCTCAGCAGGCACACTTCTTATACACATCATCTGTGTAGTGCAAGAAGGACAGTTCACCTGTTTGCACACATCAGCATCAGTCAGGTCCTTGTCAGGTGGAATGCAGATAGGGAGTCATCTTTCCCACGAGTACCATCAGTCATCAGCATACTAGAACAAAATGAAGTAATTTCTGTTGGTGATTGCTTTGTTAGTGTATTGAGAATTAAATTGGTGATAAAACACAGCCCTGAGGAATACATGCGTTCATAATCATGTTTCTAGACTTGCACTCTTAATCACAACCTGCTGAGGTCTCTCTTGAAGAAAGTCCTTAATCCACATAATGAGTGATGGTTTTACTTGGACTGAAGACTGCAGAAGATCAGGCGGGTTACATCTTCCACTCCATATTTTGCCCTATATCTGCAGTGGATCTAACCTTTCTGCCACCACATCTCTGACATGTTCCACTACCACCCTCTCCATGAACTTGCAAAGAGAGGAGGTGTGGAAGCATGAGGTTGGTAGTCCTACAACTCCTTGGCATTGGACTCTTTCACAGTTGGAGTCAAGCAGACACTGAAACAGGCAAGTGATAACATCACCCACTGAGCAGAACATCTAAATGTAGTTTGTGGGATCACATTGGGCTAGGGTCCGGGTCTGGTTTGGACAGCACGTGAATGGGCTTAGGTCAGGCTTGGGCCCAAACTAAACTCTATTTGATAGCTACAACAGTGTCCACACAGAATCAAATAGGAGATAGTCTGTAAGCGAGTCCAGAAGCTTTCCCATGTAATTTACATACAGCTTTCATATATACAGTATTCCTTTTATAGAGTGATTATTCCTTATTCTGTATTTAGGGAGAGCATGTTGCTCTGGTAGTTTTACTTGGTTATGAGGTTTTGTTACACTGTGGTCCCAAAAAGGTCTTGACTTACTAATGTACTACTGCATAGTTCCATCTAAACATACTTTTGATAATGTCTGTATGAGTTCAGAAAAGTGTTTGCTTACTTACTAACTTATAAACAGTACACGCTCTTTGCTGCTTGAGAATCCAGGCTGCAGCTTCCAAACAAGACTGACATCAAAGCCAGTGACATTGAACACTAATATCTTTCCTCTAAAATAGCGCATTTGTTGTTTTTCATTTCTCCATGTGAGCTATAGTTGCAGCCGTTATGTATTCAGCGACACCCAGACTCAGAACAACAGGACTTTTAAAACATCAGGAGTATTTCATTTGTCAGAAACAGCCGCCGACCTGTTCTTTTCTTCTTCTTTTTTTTTGCTACTGTTGCTTTTGCTTGATTTGTCTGCTGTTGCACTGGAGCCTCCAGGGACCATACCCACCTCCATAGCACACCTCCCAAAGGTTAATAACCTAATGAAAAGTCAAGGGCATCTGTTTGAAATGTGCCACAGCTGAGCGTTGGGAAGTAAAACTGCAAAGAAACTGCCACTACATGTATTGGATTTTGATTTAAGTAAACAAAGGTGCTCACCTGCTCCATCCCACAGAGTGAGGTACCGTATCAGCGCAACGGAGCTTGAAGCTTTTGACTCTAATATCAAATTATAAGGTCAAGGGGCAAGACTGTTGCTTGCCCTCAATGTTATGTTATTGTCTTCAAGTGTCTAATAGTATGGGAGTTGCCAGTTACACAGACCAAATGAAATACTATATTACAGTAGAAGCATGCAAAGCAATGTCATGCCTCACAATGGTAACATTTAAGTCCCTATCCTAGAGAACCAAACTTATTTTTTTCTTAAATAAGTTTACAGTAAAGTCATAATTTGGTAATAGTGTGGTAATAAACTGCTAATATTACAGTCATTATGGTAAATTTGTATTTAATTACCCTGTGCAATTTTATGCAATTTATTTAACATAGTAAATACAATTCAGACCAACCCTAATTATGGGTAAACTATGGTTAGTGTTAAGGTAATGGGTTAGGGTGGTCTTTTACATAGAATTTACATAAAAATGACCATATACTATATTATTACCGGTTTATTACCACACTATCCCTTGTTACCATCCTCTAAAAGGAAGTGCTACCAAAAAAAATCACTAATCGTTGCTGCTGACAAACCAAAAAACACTCCTTGAAAGAGCTGTTTATATTAACCTTATAAAATATTTTGTGGTCAGATATCATTTTAGCACTCTGTACTACCTAAATAACAATATCCACACACTTTGAACAAGGGCATAATTTTGTGCCGAGTCCACTTCTGTTCACTGCAGTCTGAGATGAAGAGCGACTTCTCATTTCACTAGGAATAAATTATGTACAAAAAAAGTGTAATGGTGTCTCTCACATTTAGAGAAAGTCTGCATTAATCTCACGGCTTTGTTCATAATGTTCATTCTTCACATTTAAAAACCCTCAGAGAGTGCAAATGATCCACCTGCGACACTGTGGAGCCAGCGAGTCATGCTAATTAGCAATTACATCCACAATCAGCCATGTTAATTCATTTAGGGGGAGGTCAACGTAATTCATTTTCATTTTTCAGAAACAAGGCCTGACATTAAACTAAGGCACCTAAAATATGTGGCATTTAACACAGCAGTCTGACGTGCGCTTTGTCCAGGCTAGATACATATAAAAGGGAGGCCTCGAATCATCCAGCAGCGCCAGCAGCCATTGTGGGGGTGGTCTCAGGAGAGCACTCCACTCATGTATATTCCCATCTCTATCATTTTTCTTTCTCATTTGCTTCTTTCTTTGTTTGCATTCCTCTATAGTTCTGACCCTTACTTCTTATCATGCATTTGTTACCCCCATGTACTTCAATCTGAGGGAGTTGTTTCTTCCTGAAAATACACCACAACGACCTTTGGCATTTTTATCACATGCAATTTCCAGCAATCCGCATCCAATATTCAACATGAAAAAGATAACTCTGGCCTATATATATTAAAGGGGCCAGGATAGGCTTTCTTTTATGTTACAATGCTGTTTCCTAGTCAATATAGCATACATAAAGGTGTATTTTGTTTCATTAATGCATCCTGAAAGCTGGGACACTGACCCTCTCAGGAGCTGAAATGACAATAAAAACCTGATTTCTCCAGTACTAACAGCTGCAAACAGCCACGTTTAGTATGCTTTGTTCCCCGCTCTGTCCATCTGTCCGGCCTGGGCTAAATGTGGTGCGTTGGGCGTGGCCAGAGGGGGGAGAGAGGGCCTTTTCAGTAGTGAGAGCTAATCTTGAGGTATTCAAATTTGTTTCATTCAAACTGTTGGTTCAGTTTATTTCAAAAGGGTAAGTCACATACTATGTATAGTATTCAAGTCACATCAGTATACATTTATTATCCACTGACAGAAATTCTTAAAACAAGCAAAAATCTAATGAAAGCAAGACAAATTTTATAGATCAATGGTAGCAGCCGAGAGATGGTCCTCCGAAACAAATCCAAATAAAAACATCTTGAGGGAAACAGAATACACACTAATGTCTTTTGTGTGTCCATTGTTAATTGCTGTGGGCAATTAAGAATACATTTCACAGACAATGGACAGGGCACTATTCATCACAAGGCTCGGATGCCCTATCAAGAGATTACTTGATAAGTTGCCCTGCCTAATCCGGTTAACATGGCAATTTTTCACATTTTAACGATTCATTTCCTAACAAAGTCTCGTCTGAGGACACTTCTTAATAGGAAAGTCGGCCTTATTGATTGTATTGAAATATGTTGTCTGGGGGCTTTTGGCAACAATGCAACTTTTTAATGTAACTTTGTTTGCTTGTATTTTTTGAAACGGTGGATAAAAATGAATTATTTAGACGAACTCCTAACTTTTTGCACTCCTCGCAAACACTGGGCTATCTGCATTTAGTGATAAACAGCAAGCTAAATCCATTGCTTTTTTAGTTGAACCCTGAGTTCAATCCCAACCAACAGATTTGGAGATTTTCTGTGCAACCTGTACTTTCACCGTTATCCACAGAGTGTGAACCGGCAACCCTGGACATGGAGTAAATTGCATCAGATGTTATCATCAATCTCTATCTGTTGGCAGCATGTCTTATAAACTTTCAGAGCCAAAAAGCTGTGTAGTGGGCTGGCGCTGCTGTATCTCAGGCATACAGGCGCCTTTACAAACTTCTGTGTGACACACCATAAAACACTCCCCGAGGATGTGGAGAGACCCTCCATTTGAAAGTGACAACAGCAGGGTTTTCTGTCAAATAAATGACAAAATATTATATTATTTTATACAAAACCTCTGTCTAAATGTCTGATTTCAGATCAGAGAATTCATTTTATTCTTATTATATTGAGAAACTGTCCTCTGCTCCCTGTATAAAACACTCAGTGGTACAGCAGTGGTGTTCTCTGAAAGACATCTTATTAGATGAAACCTACACCTTATCTTCTGTGGACCATTTAAGCCTATTACATCCCCTTCTACTTAACAACTAATGCTCTTGTCTTTTATCTAAGGGTCTCTAGGTCTATTGGGTGTCAGAAGCACTTTCCTTTTACAGTCTATCTCTGAATAGGAATAAATTAAATAGGAATAACTTAAAGGGGTTTCGCTGTTGCCTACCAAAACATTCTGTCGCACTTTCACTAATGATCTACTGCACTATTTTAATCTCTACTGATGTTACCACTGGCTTTGATTTATCTGATTTCTCCATGTTAGCTGATTTTTCATAGGTTGCCAGCACAGGCCTCATGGACCTTTATGGTCAAAGGCAGCACTATATAATGGGATAGTTAATCATATATACTGTATGTTACACTGTTAACCTACATGTGAAGTTTTATAATGTATTGTACGGTCCTAGGTCAAGTATGTAATTCTTTTTTTTTTTCATTTCAAAACTAAAAGAAATATTACTAAAACATGTTTTTGACCAATGCGTTTATTTTAATTGTGAATAGGAGATGAGCTAACGTGTTGTGATGTTCTCTTTACTGAAGCATTCTTCATTTCACTTATTGGCTGCATGTTTTTCTTTCATATTGTGTCAATGTTCCCATCTGTTTGCTAGTCTATTCATTGTTACCTTACAATTACCTTATTGTAGTAAAAGGCATTTTATTCTGTTTGCTCCACGCCCTCGGCATAGATCTGAACTCAAGGAGACCGATTGTTTGCTGACCAGGGAAAGGTATAGGTCAAAGTGTTTTTAATTTTATTTTTTAGCTGTTGTTTCCACTCTAAATGATTCCAATGTATTATTTGGAAGGTGTACATAGGGTTTGCATAGACTCTTATATCTTGAGAAGTAGTAGTTTGATTGAAATGCACCCTGCTCGTGTCACCACCACTATCTGTCATGACCCTGGGCAGAAGTTACTCAAATAGCCGACTGAAATACTCTGAGGCCGCCTGGCTCTCAATGAAATGAGACACACTTTAGCATTTACTACATGCTCCACACTGTTACCCCACAAGGATCAATATCCAATTCAGTCTCCCCAGGCTTTCAGCAATAACCACCTCCCAGACTCCAGCACTTGTCCTGAAATCTGTCACACCTCGGCTGTCTTTGTCTGTGGCAGATGGTGAAATGTTCACCACACATACTGAAAACTGAAAACTTCGCCATGCTCACCACCAGACGCCTCTCTTCCATCATATCAGAGCCACTTTTTATCTTATCTTGTTGCTATTTGAGATGAATGTACGGTTTTCAAAAGTAATTCCCTCAAGATGACTGTGGCCTAGATGGAACATTTTTACAATTTGGGTGATTTGTTATCAAGGTTTGATAAAAGAAGTCGGAAAATGTTGAGCTTTAGAAAGTAGACTAGAATGAATACATTTTTTTCTCCTAGATGATTAGATTACTGATGTTGTTGTATCCCAGTCAAAGCATATCTCAAGTAGTTTTTGCTCTGACATTTAATGCTATTATAGCCCTTTTTAGCCTGTGAAAAAGGCTGTTGTTTAGCTGATTGCTAATTAGCTGAGCATTTTACGTGTTATGTATCACTGTATACATCTTTTTTATTCTATTAACAACCAAAAAGCTGTCACCAAAGATTGCTCTGTTGTACAGAAAGAGAAACATTGTTCAAACAGAAACATGTAAAAACAGTATTGTTTAGATTCAGTTACAATTGCAGGCCGATATGCAAGTTTTGCATCAGCCATGACATCTGAGGACCAGCAGCACATGACCTTTTAATTAAAGACGGGTTGCTTGAGAACAAAGATAAATCATAATACATATATTTTTCCACAATGCCATACTCTTGCACAAACATGACAGCTTGATAATAGATTCAACTGGATAGCTAATTAGAAATAAATATGATGTCTAGACATATTGGCTATATTGATCCTTATCCAATGATCCTTATACCAAAGAGCTATAATAAAATATCATAGGAACTGTACGCATTCTGAATTAAATAGCAACACTCTTCCCTGGTCAAAATGCCAAGGGAGCTAACTAAACCCAGAAAACATTAAATGTATTCAAGTGGCTAGAAAAAGTCTTTTCAAAGGTAGCAAACAAACTGTTAGTCATATCAATAGAGTAAAAAGAACTGCTAATCAGCATGGTTCTGTGACTACATGTTCAACATGACATACAAATGTATGGATGTTTAGAATGTTGCCTTGAGCTTATCTGTTAAAATCTGATTATTTGTAGTATTTCTAGCAAATTCTAAGTAAGTTTACTCTATTTCCTAATCTGCTGTTTATGTTACATGCCTGCTGTGTATAAATATGAATTATAAAATGCCAGTGGTTTACAATCTGCATATTTTGCTGTGACCTTTTGTGCTCTAAGTTCAGTCAGCTCTGATGGCTGGGTCCTCCTCAGACCTCATGTGAGTGAGCTGTGAAAAGCCAGAGTCATCAGTGGCACCGGCAGCAGAGAGCCACATCCTGATATTTAAATAAAAGATGATGCAATTCAAAGAAAATGCCTGGCTTCATAGAAAATCTGATAACACAGAATAGCTTTTACCTCAATTTCATAAAGAGGGCTGCACTTGAGAGAGCATTATTTTTATCTTGTGTGCTGCATTTCTAGAAAATTAAACATTCATGAAATGCATTCTTCATATTTACATACAATGTGTTTTTTCTGTTGGTGCGGCTGTTTCAAGGGCAGCCTTTTCATCATGCATTTGACAAAACTCATTTAAAATCTAAAATTATAGTCTCTTGTCTGCTCAAACAAACATGTAATAAAAGAAACTAAACTGGTCATGGACGTTAAATCCGAGCACCCCAGACATTAGATTGTGAGACAACAGTAATGTAGTTTTATTGTGTTGATTAATATTTTATCCTTTCTCTCACCAAAGCCTCTCTGCGTGAATACAGATGTTTACTGATATCATCGTAACCACGTGAACAAAGTGTGACTTGCAGTGGCATCATGTTTTGTTATTTGTGATTTATATAATAACTGCATTTGAAATATAAGCTGTTTTTTGTATGCTATTTTTGTGTGCTGTGCTGAATTGACACTTGGCAGGCATTTCCAACTTTACTAACAAGGTGACAATTAGCCCACCCACTGAGAGACAAAAAAAGAAATTGAAGTAACAGGAAGTGAGATAAGCTTTTCTTAATTGAACATGTGCAGGTCATGTTTGAAGCTTATAGGTTAGAGTTGACGTTAAAAATAATATTTTCTGAACCTGTTCTGTGACGTAAAGTAGACCAGAATCTCTCAGAATTATTATTTTACTTTAGTCCCTCCTCTGGCCTCCCCTACAGGATCACGAAATCAGAGTCGCCCTGACCAATAGTAGCGGAGTTTTTGAGTGGTGTGGCAACAACACAAACTCTGATTTGATGTTCCCGTGGAGGCAAGAGGGAAGACTAAAGTGACTGCAATTGGTCAAGCAAATTTCAATTACATGTCCTTGTGTATGGCAATTTGAAGGCCATGAGCTAAAGAGATGAAAATCAGTTGATTGTTTGAATGTGTCCAGTTCACCAGTGCAGCAGCAGGAGGCAGTGGCTGCTCACCTCTTTGCTGTTGCAGTCTGGTGTACTCTGCGCTCTCGTTCTGGAGCCTTATCCCATGGAGACCTCAGTGGCATTATGAGCCTCCTTTCAAGCTTTTGGCGTGCTCAAAAAGATTGCCACAAATCCTCCACGTGAACGCCATGTGTATGTTAGGCTTTTACATGAGAGTGGGATTTGTTGATGTTATTGTTGTGGTATTCCTGATAATTCCTAAGGCTTCAAGCTGGTCTCCCATGCATTTTTTCTGATGAATATTGCATGGACTAACTCGAGCCGCCTGCCAGCCAACACCAGTCCTTAATAAAATCACTGTGCAATGGTGAGGTAAATTATGCTCTAACTGCAGTGGCACCGTTTAATTATTTATTAGGAGCTTTTCAGAAAGTCCAGGCCTACCTTTAGTGTGGTGCTTCTGAGGCAGGGCAGAATTAGCATGCAGAAAAGAGGATTGTGAGTGCAGAGGTATGGAATAGAAATATGAATGTTGATTAGTAGCTCTGAAGTTAGTTTAACTCTGAGATTCTCCGAGAATGTATTTGGCATGACTTCATTTCTATTCTGAATGAACTTACAATAGTTCCTTTTCAAGAACCAAACTGTAGTACTAATACTGAATAAATGATAATTATTATATATATTTTTTAAAACATATTAGTTTAAAATGCAAAATGCTGTTTTTATTACCCCCAACAAAAATCAAGCCTTATGTTGCCTTTGCCCCGAGTTTTTGATGTGTGTTGTCATCAAATTCAAAATGTAAAATGTCTTATTATGGAGTATTAGGGCCACACAAAAAAAGAGAGAAAAAAAAGAAAAAAATCTGGGCACTACGAGATTAAATATGTTTAGATTAAGTGTTTAGTGTTGTCAGAATTCCCAGTGTAAGCAAACACAACTCCACAGACACCTGCTCAGTGGTTGGAATGTCTGGATGGAGCTCACGAACCCATTATTAATATTAAACTAATATTCCATCCTTTTAAAAGAAAGTAATGAGTTGTTACTGTCCCTTTGATCATTAGCACGTTATCTCGTCTCTGTGCTAGCTAGACGCAAGTGCTAACACCTATAGTATAGCAAATGTGAGACTAAATTCAAGCTATATATCATAAATGAAAGCAAAGTATGTATACATTGCAAGTTTGTTTACATGTACCATTTATATTTGTGTTTGGGCCTAAAGTGGTGGCAGTACCCAGCAGGCAACGTCTGACCCATTGTGAAGAAGGGCATGCTGTGTGGCGGTAAGGTCATAGGCCTGTATTGGCTGTATTTGGATCATCAAAATTATTCTTTATTACTGTTTACATGTAATACCGAAGCATATGCTGGTGAAAAAAAGGTATTTTGGATCTTTCAAACCTTCACCTGAGAAGTTATGTTTCCTCAAGCTTACACAGATACTAAATAAATTGACCGTCTGAAAATGCCACTGTAATATTGATGTATTGTGCAGTAGGTTTATTACATGATAACTACAGGATTTGAGTGGTGTGGTCAGAACCTAGAATTCACACCATAAGGATGGAGGGCCATAGGATGCTTGGAGGAAAACCAGTTCTTATTTACATTGTGCCACAACTTATGGGGGGCAGACTAGAGGACAATCTGCAGACTATAATAAAAGAGGAAATAGGCATAGTCATTTTATTTTAACTGTTTATTGCTCAAAATAACCAACTCCCCACAGAAATACAAGTGATGTAAAAACACTGGTATCACAATTTAGGTAATTCATTTTTCATAACGTATAAGATGTACGGAATAAGGTGTAGTGACACAGACAAATACAATAATATTAATATATATATAATAAAGAATAACATAAATCAATTTCACATCAATAGAAATTGAACACAGTACATTCAAGTATAGTTGAATAACTTCATAATTGCTTTTGCTGTGAAGTGAAAAGCTGCAATAGTATCATGTGTTTCATTTTGGTTGTGTTGCTAATATAAGTAAAATCCACAAAACTGGCAGCTCGACAGTAAAATATATCTCTTCCGATATAGATGTCTGATGTCAGTTTTCTTCAGGACTCTTAAGTCCACGCTTTCACTTTTAGGAGTGTCTTCCAATAATGGAAGATAATCATCCAACTCTTTCTTCAGTCAAAAAGAAAAAGAGAATCTATCAGTACAAAACATAATTTAAGCTAAACGGCGTGTGTGTGTGTGTGTGTGTGTGTGTGTTTGTGTGTGTGTGTGTGTGTGTGTGTGCGCGTGTGCGCGTGTGTGAGTCTGTTAGCAACTTTACGCAAAAACAACGGATTTGGATGTCATTTTCAGGGAAGGTCAGGGATGACAAAGGACAAAAGAAGTGGTTAGATTTTAGGACTGATCATCATGGATCCAGGAATTTTTTCAATGTATTTGTCATTCACTGTATGTACGCATGCGATTGATCAAAAATAATTGACGCGTTATTGATCAGTTATGCAGATTAATCACACTGCTGTGCAGAGGAGAGCAGCAGAGAATACATGGATAATTACATATATTACAAAAAACTATTGACAGTGTTCAGCTCATAAAAGACACGTGGACCTCTATCTGCTAAAAGCTGATTTTATTTGATGAAAAATGGTCTTATATTTACAGAGATATAGCTCATTCAGTATACCTCATTTAATAAAATAATAACAGCTCGGGCGGATTTAGAGACACTGTTAGTGTCAACATGATTAGCAAGTGCCTTTGCAGATACATAATGTGCATATTACCTCACTTAGTGTCTATAGGGGACATTAGCTACCCTGGCGGAGGCCACTCTCACTTTCCGAGTGCTTTCCAGTTATACCTTGAAAAGTATGCGAATCTTGTATTATTTCCATATCTTGACAACGTATAGCCGTAAAGCTTGTAACGGATGCTGACAACACCTTTACTCAAGCATTTACCAAACACATGATCTTTGGCTGAACATTGACATAACACAAAACATATGACTGTTGCCTCCTGGAGCTTCAGGCTATGTTTGCTGTACACTCTGTCTCCTTGAAGCAAGAATACGCCTTGCTTCAAGTATGATTAAAACTCTGAACTGCTCATCCAGTGAGATTGCCTCATCTTTGTCTATTATTGCTAAGACATAGACATATTTTTCTGACATATAGTTAAGCTTCTAGAAGCAAACATCATAAAAATACAAATAATATTTACCTTTTTGTTGATTGTTTTCTCTGAGATATGGCGCACAAAATCAGAAATGGTTTCAGTCATCATAGACCTGTAAACCGTAATAAAGAATAATCCTGTTTTTTATAAATAGTATATGGTCTGATGACTGGAACATTTTAGTACTTGTATTTGGGACATAAAACTAACTAAAACTGAACTGTCCCCATTAAATGCCAAACCAGGCTTATTACCTTGTTTATGCACCTCACAGCATGCCCTTCTTCACAATGGGTCTGACGTTGCCCGCTGGCACAAAAACAAACCAAGATATGGTACATGTAAATGTACATGCAAACACACTTGCAGTGTATACATACATAACCTTCATTTATGATATATAGCTTGAAGTTAGTCTCACATTTGCTATACTATATGTGTTAGCTAGCACAGAGACGAGAACTGAGCACAGGGACAGTAACAACTCATTACTTTCTTTTAAAAGGATGGAATATTTGTTGAATATTAATAATGGGTTTGTGTGCACATTACCTGCTTCGAAAAATGAGCTCCATCCAGGCACTCCAACCACCGAGCAAGTGTCTGTGGAGTTGTGTTAGCGTACACTGGGAATTCTGACAACACTATAAACACTTAATCTAAAAATATTACAACTTTAATCTCGTAGTACCCAGTTTTTGTGTTTTACTTTATTGTGGCTCTAAAACGCCACTCTTTTTCTGTGCCTCAGTGTTTTTAGACGGGTTGTATTTCGAGACTTTACAACTGAAGAGGACGCAGATGACTTGTCAGATATATTAAGGGTTTTAATCACATTATTGCATGTGCTGAGAGTGTAGAGAATAATGTGTGGGACGTTGCTCTTGGGAGTTGTTTATTTAAATTTACTCCACCTGCAAGAACAAGGAACAGGAACATTAAACCACTGCTGCATGATTTCTAAAAAAAAAAAAAAAGTAAACAAAAAATATTCAGGTAATGCTTTTGCTGCATAATCCATTACTTTAGTCAAGCATCCGCAGCATTTTGGGCCTCTCTTTGGGGCACAGTATATTAATGAAAACTATATGGTTTTTATTTATACTGTGAAGACTCTTGGTTTATGGTGATGTGGAACTAAGCCTATTTTAAAGCCATGATTACCTGTATATCTGTATATGACAGGTATTATTCAGAACTCAGATGTTCACTAGCTACTATTTAGGCAAGGCATATTTATTTGTATAGCACAATTCAAACACAGGGCAATTCAAAGTGCTTTAAAGAAATTTACAGAAATGTAGTCACTAAAATAGGCCTATATATACTTTCATAGGCTTTCAATTCATATATACTTTCAATAACATTTTTAAACATACCGGTAGTATATTTTGCATGTAATATAATGTCACTTAAAGTTTTAAGCCATATGTTTTTTCACTAAAGCTCTGTTGATGCATTTTTCTCCCAGTTGTGATATAAAATTATGTAATTAGGGCTATATTTTAATTTCTAATGGCAAGAGAATTTTCCAGGTCACATTAGTTAACTTGCACAGACAATGTGTAAAATGTTATAAGCCTGAACATAAATTCCTACAAAAAAAGTAAGAAAAGATGGTGTTCCTAATCTATTACTTAAGTCAAGTGTGCACAGCAATATACATATGTATATTAACCAGAGCACCGATGGTTTTTATTTGCTTGGTGAAGATTTGTGGCGATGTGGGACTAAGCCTATTTGAAAGCATTTTTATGCATACCTGTCCCACACTCGGATGCCCCGATGCACAGCTATTTTGCATGGAGCAATTGTAAGTCAATTTTCTCAACTTCCTCAAGCGGAAAATGAGGCGAGCAAAGATAAGATGCGAAAAGTGCATTGTGGACTGTGTAGTGTATATCTGCATCATTATGGTTATACAGTGAAAAATCATGTAAAATATCTATGGGGGATCAGAATGTAACTTGAATCACGCTGCATAAATATTCCCCATGATCTCCATGGTAATATATATGGCTCATCCAAGCATTTCTGGCTCTAAATACATTTTTGTTGTGCTTTCATTTGGTATTAAGCGAGTATAGCCCATCCTTTGGTCCTCAAGCTGACAAAGCGGCATGAATTAATGGATAAATGGATTTACTAAACAGAAGATTAGTGACTGATGGAGCCAAGCCTTCACAAAGACATTAATAGATGCACAAAAAGCCAATACCTGACTAAAATGAATGAGTTACTGGAACACACGCGGCCACTTGGAGAAATTTGAATTATATGGGAATGTAAAATGTGTGGTATATGATTGTATAATATTTCATAAATCAATAGAAAAATACAGAATGTGCTGTACATACACGGTCCTGATTCACATAGGCTCTTCGCAGTAGCTCAGAGGAGGACATCGAGAAGAAACAAGCAATTTCTGATCCATTTAATTTGATCGATGGATTATTCGACTCAAAGACTATTCTGGCTGAACTGATTTGTTCTCGTTGTTTGGGATGTTTTTTAGTGATTTTTTTGGCTCATACAAGTAAAGGACCTTGGTTTGCTTTAACTTGACACAATGAGGGACCAAAGTTATTATATTTCAGCCCTATTTTCAGCACTAATTTTAAAGACTAGAAGAAAGGGAGTGAAACAGTGAAAATGCATAAATGATTAACAACATTAATCTAAACCAAACATAAGCATTGGTTGGTGTTTTCATAAAGCTGTGTTTTGGGAGACAACAGTGTAGACGAATAAGATTTATACTTCAGTATATTAAAAACCTAAAAATAATTCATTATATTCAAGAAACAAAGTAACCAAGGAAAATAAAGTTGTACCCGACTCATCTTGCAAGTCAAACCTTTGGCCACAAGATGTCTCTGCTTATGAATGTATGACATGCATGAGTATGTTACAGTATTTGGCTTTCAGGAGAAATTGCAGTCAAATTTCTGCCAAATAAGGCTCAGATGGAGTCGGATTGTTAGATATCTCCCATCTTCATTACACTCCAAAAACCTGGACTCACGGTGGATTGGGCTCAGTCTGTCAGCGACGCGGGAGGTGCCAATAATGAAGGGAATCTCAATATTTCTGCTACTGTTATGTTCCTACAACGCTGAAGCTGGGGCGCGGGCCAAAGCATCTCGAGGCATAACTGCTCTTGTCTGAAATTTTATCACTCAATAGACCTGCCATCTGGCCAGTCTCCGCGGTGCAGCGACAGTGGAACCAAAATAGCAGCCGTAATAGAAAAGGTCAGGCACAGAATGTGTGTGTGTAGAAATTGCTCTCTGTTGGCATTGCACAGTAACATTGTGACAGATTTAGTGCAGGTGCATGCTGTCAGGAGGAATATACAAGGGACATAAATGAACCAATTGTCTTCAATGAGAACTTTAAAGCCCGGGTAATGACTTGTACCATGTCCTTCATATGTAAAATAATTGTAGGCAGTGCTGGGTAATTACCTTATTCAAAGCAAGGTCATTATCTGAGAACTTGCTTGAGATAATTGAGTTTGATGTGTTGTATTAACATATGGCAATTAGGAGTTTATTTAAGATCGTTTACTATTGAGTTGTATTACATATGTATTTTTATAGTTTGGGCAAAAAGATTATGACAAAATACAAAAAAAAAATACTAATATAGGCAAATATTCAGATTTGGTGGAGATCCATGCTGTCTTGTGGAAAATGCAAAAAGCCTATTGTTTGAAATGATAACTTTAATGCCTGGATAAATTCTCTGGGTAATGTCCTTCATATGTAAAATAATTGACGGATACAATACAAAATTACCTCTTAAAAGGGATTTGATTTGAAGCGGAGATAGCATAAGCCAAGGCCACAAATGGCGTCCGATAAATCTTCTGTCTGCGTGTTCTGCTGCGTCACAAATCCTCATGATTACCTGCCGCTCCCGTGTGTTGTGTGTGAATGAATTGTCGGGGCTTGATCACGGGCTCAGTCATTCAAAAATGAATCTATCCCCGGCCTCTTCCCTGGAAAGCCGGGGAAAACTCTGATCTATGGGACTGCGGCAGGAATTGACCCTCATCGGATAAACCGCTCCCAAATTGCCTGGCTGATATATCGTCGGCCCTTGTTACCGCGCTCCCCCCTGTCAATTTTCCCCATTCCCCTCAAGGTCAGTCCCGCATGCTGTTGGACAAAGTAGCAGCTCTTCTGTTATTGCCCTGCTCCAAAACACCTCTTCCCACCACTTCCACCCCTTGGATACTCCGGCCCAATCACATTTGAGCCGCGCTAATGACTACAACCACCTTCCCGGTGCGGCGCAGGGGTTAGAGGGGCAAGAACATGTTGACAACACAAAATGGCTCCAAATCAAACACACACCGCAGGTTTATAGACACCATTAAAGCCTGAAGGAATTCAGCCATCGCTTTAAATTCTTAAAATGACTCTGAGGTGTTTGCAGGGCAAGTGTACGCTGCAAGATGATACTGGATGGGTCATAAATTGCACAAACCAAATAATCACAGTCTTATCTGTTTGCTGCACTTTTTAAATATTAAACATATTCAGGGGAAATCATTTGACTGGTCCATTTTTTTTACTTTTTTTTTTAACCTACCATCTGATCTTGCCAAATACTACTTATACTAGTACTATGGTATAATATTGCACAGAAGCTATAGTAAAAATACATGTGAAGACAAGATTAGTCTGTCAGTATTAAGTTGCAGTATTTTCAAAAAAGCAATACAAATGTAAATGTAAATATTCTATGTGTTTACCTCATTACTTATTTACCAATATGGCTGTACAATCTTCTTGATTTTAACCACACTGCTAAAATGTAACATTTACACAATAACTGATCATGTCTTTTGTGCAGGTCCAGCAGCAGACCTGAGCTCAGATTGGAGCTGCTGAAGTTGAAGTGTAATGGCGGATTTGAAGGATTACAGCTCTGGCACAGCAGGCTGCTTACAACAGGACTAAATAGAGGCCATTGATCGAGGGATGAGGACTAGGTAAGAAATAACTGTGCTCAAACCCGAAGCACAGTAACATGATTTTCTAAGAAATAGCAAAATGTGCTAATACGTACACTGGCAGGAAATTTGGAAATGTTCCGTAGTTGTTCCTCATTTAAACCGATCAACAATAGTGTCATAAACCTTCAAGAAAACAAGCCTGGACCGAGCCCATCCCTTTAATCATTTGTGTAGTGTAGATTTTTATGTGAAAGCTAGAATGTGTAGTAATTCTTGTTTAGCACAAATGTCAATAAATACTGCAGTATATAAAGGAACAGGAAACAACTCAAAGGGGACTTTGTTGGGCCTGCATTTGTTTGAGCCCCGGTGCAGCAGAGCATCTATTGCAGGGGTCCTCACATCATTTCCTAAAATTTGTCTTGATTCAACAATGGGACCCCTGTGATGTCGGAACATGTCCCGCCATATGTGCTTTATCTGTTTACACAGGATCCACTCTGCTGTGTGTTTTATGTTGGTATATATTTATCTATATCTTTATCTATATTTTTATCTATAGAGCAATACATGGACAACTTCCATGGTAACCTCCCTCTGTGAGCTCTGGTACCTATCAGCTTCACTCTTCTAAATGGTTACATTTTAATGTTCCACGAGTTTCAAACAAACTACTATTTAGCACCTTGGGGATGGACTAGCCTACAGAAAGAGTTTAACCTAGAAACCCTTATCTCCATTTATGAATTTAAAACTACCATTAATAATGTGGTGATGGGGCATGTGCTTGTTAATCTTGAGAGGCTCATTGTGTTAATATACTGTACTTTTATTATTATTATTATTATGAAAATGTAAATTGTTGTGATTATGTATGCATTTCTGTTCTGTGGTTTGGCTGCTACCTTGACCAGGTCTCTCTTGAAAAAGAGATTCTGAATCTCAGTGGGACTTGGTTAAATAAATGTAAAATAAACAAAAAATAAAAAGTCTGGTGCAAGAACAAAGGCCCCACAAGAACTCAATTGTTGTTCATCATAGTGCACCACAGCAGAGGTAGCATCAGGACATGGTTTTTAACCCAAGAGATTTCATCGCGTTCTAATAAACTGGTACAGTCAATGAGTGCTACAGGTGTCACAAGTTCTTCTTACAGACTTGAGTGTAATTTCTTGTCCTCACAAGATGACCTGGAGTGAATCTGTGGTAGAATGTACTTTTATAAAGAGCATTAAAGTATTGATGTTGTAAACAGTATTCTAGATATAGGTCAGATAAGCTTGTGCTGTTTTTATAGACAGCTGTCATCTGGTGCTGGAAATGTCAGCTTCACTCTCCTTCTGAAGGTGGACTGCTGACTTTAGGCCTGCCATCCCAGATGGGTGTCTACCATGTGTTCTATAAATACTTTAGAAAGTTCAACACAGCCCTGTGCATTACTATCTGCTGCTAACTTTAGGACCCTCACCATACTTCTGAAGCCATACTCTGACCTTTCTACCAAGGTCATAATGATAGTATAATTATTATGTTAATATCTACTGGCTCCATAAGCTTCACACAGTCTTCCCATTCTTGTCAAGTCATGCATCCTGACGTGTCAGTGCTAATAATACAATAACTGTTTGTGTAAACAGTATGATTGGATCTGGATGTTTTCAGAGTATCATTTCAATATAATATATCATTTTTATTAAATTATAGTAATGTTATTACAAATACATTAAGCTATTGATACAATCCTGTCCCATATTGAGAGATCTAAGTGCCATGCATTGTTCAGATGGATAAGCCTGTTCCTTGAGAGTATGAAGGCTTTCTGACAGGAAGTATACTTTGTAGCCGGATACATGTCGGTACAATGCAGTGCTTGAAGTACAATATGGGCGTATGATGTGTGTGTGTGAAACAGCGATGGAATGGAGGGAGGAGGCTTGTAAACAACACAAAGATCCAAACAAAACTCGCATGACCAAAGAATTCATCAAACAAGCCTTTGGAGTTCAAGTTTCTGATCCCTTCACAAGACTCCTATTGTGCTGCCCATTGACGTTCATCACATTTTATAAAATAATGTATGCAAGTACATCAACATCAACCCCTCCTTCAATCACTGCTGAAATAAAGAAAAATGAGCAGGCAGAATTTCCAATGGCCTCACATTAAGATTCACAGTCACACTTGTGCTCAGCCACACAACACAGAGCAAATGAGAAGATTAGATTGTGTAATGACATTAATGCACTTGACAGTATGTAGACAATAACAGAGCAATGTAGCCTAATGGTCTAATGATAAACTGTGATGTTCCCTAGTAATTGTTCAGGTATAATATCTGTCTCTGATTCATTTCCTCTCAGACTCTGTATTAATGTTGCATCGTGTATAAGCTAAAATAAGTTGTAGCCGAGTTGTTTCTGCTGCAAATATGACATTTTCTTGATGCTTGCAGCAGGTGTCTCCAAATTTTCTTCAATTTTCACCAGCTAATAGTTCATTTTTCAGATAAGCCCTGTACAAGTCAACAGTATTTTTGCAAGGTCTTAAGGCACATTATGTAAAAAAAATTAATACTATTGAACCAGTTAATATATTGTATTTCATTGTCACAATAATGTGTTTATCCTCTACTTTATGCCTCAGTGTCTTTTGATGCTTGCACTGAGTCCAAAATAGAAGAGAAGGCCACATTTGAGATAGTATTACACCAGTTGAAAGGTGGATGGATAAGATGTTTTCTACTGTGTTGATGGCATCGCAAACATGACCTTAAAATGAACCTGCACTGTCTCCGGCCACCAACCTGAAATGTAATCTTCTATTGAGGCCAAAAAGTAATTGCAGGCCAATCTGACCCTGCCATTTATTTGGGTAAGGGAGCACTAACATTTGATAAAGTATAGCCTCTTTTGGTTAAACTGCAAAGCATTCTTTAAAAAACTAGTGGACAGTATATTGAGTGGACAGTATATGGAGTGGACAGCATATGGAGTGGACAGCATATGGAGTGGGCAGCATATGGAGTGGACAGCATATGGAGTGGACAGCATATGGAGTGGACAGTATATGGAATGGACAGTATATGGAGTGGACAGTATATGGAGTGGGCAGCATATGGAGTGGACAGTATATGGAGTGGACAGTAAATTGAGTGGGCAGCAAATGGAGTAGGCAGCATATGGAGTGGACAGCATATGGAGTGGACAGTATATGGAGTGGACAGCATATGGAGGGGACAGTATATGGAGTGGACAGCATATGGAGGGGACAGTATATGGAATGGACAGTATATGGAGCGGACACTATATGGAGCGGACAGTATATGGAGCGGGCAGTATATGGAGCGGGCAGCATATGGAGCGGACAGCATATGGCACGGACAGCATATGGAGCGGACAGCATATGGAGCGGGCAGCATATGGAGTGGGCAGTATATGGAGTGGACAATATATGGAGTGGACAATATATGGAGTGGACAACATATGGAGTGGACAATATATGGAGTGTACAGTATATTTATTAAAAGAGTGATTTAAATACAAAAACACCAGTGGATTAAGAGCCTGCATCTTACTATAATGTGTGGGAGCTGTATATCCGACAGCTAAGCTAATGATTTTAATCCGACTTATGAGACCACAAGGTATTTAAAAGCAGGCTCCACTGGACAGTATACATTAGGGTGTCATTTATGTGATTCACTTGACTGTTTTTCAACACATGACTACTATGGAAAAACTACTTTCAAAACAGGTATAAAATTCAAATGTGGGTGTGCCAACTTTTGTGTGTTTTTTGTTAATGTAACAAGTTACCTTATTTAATGACTCATAGTGCATTTTTATATAGTGACTGTTCTACCACTGAACCACTGCTATCCAATGGAGTTATGTTTTTATTACCATATAATAAGAAAAAGTCTATAGAAAGATAACACAACTTGAATCAAGAATCCAGTGGAAAAAGAAAAAAATATTGGTTTAGTGGATTACAGAATTTACACCTGAACTACAAGACACCTCATCTGTGTCCAGGTCAGGTCTTTACCTGTATGAGGGAAGATTAACATCCTTAAATTATTCTTGATAGATGTTCATAGAGGGCTCTCACCTAATCTGACCAGTGCTACTGGGACATCTGTGGTGGCTGACATGTCTGTGGGCAGAATTGACCAGACTAGTCTTATTCTTGGCTCATACTTTGTTATCATGTGATCACTCCCATGTGTTATTTACAGTTCCCACCTCTGTGTAAATAAAGCACAAGAAAATATCAAGGAAAACAGAGAGGACTATCGATCTATAAAATGGCTTCTTGTTCTGGGACCTGTTTCTGATATAATTGAACAGAACCAATGCCCTGTTGTTGCATGCAGGCGGCACCAAACAGATAAAAATATCAAATCTAAACATAAATGAGAATTTGTTTAATGCTGCTGCCAAAGTTCAAGCTGAGATTTATAGTTGTGGTGCCATAGTGGTATTAAGTTTCACTTCAATGTTAAATAGGCCCAGTGTCACATTGTACCCCTGGTCACTCAACTGTATTTAAAGGCCTGACTAAGCAGGTCACAGCCCTCTCCAGAGCTGAAATATTTCAAAGGATTAGAACAATACACAGTGAACGATGGGACAGACACGTAGGCCTCAGTCACTCACGCATTGTCCTTCATAGTTTGGGTTTTCTTTGGGAAGCGATGCTCCTCAATGTAGAATTCTGTATTTATTTAGCAGGATCTCCCAGACAGAGATCTAAAGAGCCTCTACGTACCCTCCACAGCAAATAACAATCAGAAACGCAAAGGAAGCTCGCTGACGTGTTAGTGACAATTGACATGCAGATAATGGAATGGAAAAGTAAAATGGGTAACACTTCATATTACATACTGTGAAACAAACTGTAATAACATGTAACTATATTTTACTTAACCCTAAACATAACCATTCTGTATGTACAATGTAGTTACATGTTGTTACAGTTTGTTATACAGTGTGTTACATTCTACTTAATGGGGTAGATACAATGTAGTTAATGTAAAATAAAGTGTGACCGTAAAATGTCTAATCATTGTAGAGTGTTCTTGCAATAATGCCATAATCCACTGCACACTCAAGTCGTTGTGCAGCCCAGGTGTAATTGTATGTGACATGAATTGTTAAAATGGTCATTTTGGCATAGAGGAAACAACATAAAGACACATACAAGAGTGAATAAACTCTTGTGAGGTGCTTCTCTTTCTCAAGCTGTAATACAAGTCCTCAATAGCCCTTTGGGGAATTAGGAGAAAGGCTCAACTATAGCTGACCGAAAAGTGCTCAAAATTCATCTTTTGGGTGATCGAGGTAAACAATGCACCTAAATGTCTCATTGGTGTGACGTCCAATACCCACTTGAATAGTATTGATAAATAATCTTGTAAAGGAAATGGAGCATCTTATCTCTTACAGTGCAGACATAACACAATATCCTTTCAGTTAACACAAAGTTGTACAGTGAAATCATTCTTACTGTGTGTGTGTGGGTTGGACACATGACCGAGGGGTGTGGAAAGAGCTAGGGGCATGGCACTAACTCTCCCACAGCCAATAAGAACTTGACTGACCTGGGTATTTAGTGTGGCAGTGCCAGGAAGGTTCAGCTGTTTAAATGAACTCAACTTTTCAACTTCACTCACTGAAAACTGATTGAATCTGAGGTTTGCGCAGCCACTGGCAACTTTTGGACTGTCACAGTGGATTTCGAGCTAAAGATCATTTCGGGAGTATCTGCAAAACATATGCAGTGATTCGTTTCTTTTTTCATACATATTCAAAGATGCTCAGTCAAATCCAATGAAGTCTACAGTGTGTTAGCGTGCCGCAGATTTATTTGCAGACCTCGCGGGCCTTGTTCCTCTTTTCAAGGTAAGATGCTTAACTTACACACACGCTCCAAGAAGGTGCGCTTCACATCTGTCAGCTGTCGAATCAAAATAATAATTTGGATACTGTAAGCATACTCTGAGCAAATATCTAATATGTGCTTCTTATCTATAATTGATCAGTAAAATGAAGCAGCTCATGAGAACTTGTAAAAATGTAAATAGTGCTAAAGTGAATTTTATAAGTCCAAAAACACGATGACATTACTATATGTACCAAGCTAAAGGTCCTGGCAGCACAGACATGAAGCAGAGCCAGTCTTCTAACCTTTATAAAGTGTCACTACAGTCCTATCATGCCTGTGCTTTGTGTGTCTATGTATGTTGTCAAGTGACACCACCCGGACGCCCACTTTGACTGCTTTATTTAGACTCATATAGAGTGGGGCAGTTGGCCATGATACCTTTTCCCATTTGTCTCCTTCTCCAGCCCCCTCTCTCGCTCAAATGAATGGACTGCAGTATTAAGCTACTTTTGTCTCCATTATAGAGCAGTGCGATCAATCCTTTGTATGAAATTACCCCTTTTATTCATCATTTCTGTAGTTTTTACAGTTTGTCATAAGCCTTGTCTGTCTTTGCTAGCTACTCCATTCATCATACATTGTCAGATGTTGAATTTTTCATTTATAGGAAATGGTAGAAATGGATTTAGCTTTAGATTTCCACACACTTGCCCTGACAGTACAATAATTCTTTGTCAACATAGATGGTCATTGCGGGGACAGTTGTTATATCAAGTTTAGACCTCAGATTCAACCATAGATATACTATTCCTCACTTGCAATGAAGTCTGGCATGGCATCCTTTCAGCTGAAGAACTTTTTTTTTAAACCTGAGAAGTACCTGAAACGTGCAGACCTCTGCCAAAGCATTGCAGTGTACACCCTACAGTAGTAATCCACATCCACTCACTTTCAAAGTAGCCTCTGTTTTGTTAAAATATTCACATTCCACAAAAAACAATCTTGACAACAAACTATCTTGACGTGAAAATCTCTTGTTCATTTATGTGATTGAGTTGTGTTGCAAACAGACCAACAAATGAACATAAATAAAAACATGTAATTCTCTTGGATTCTCTTCTGTAGATTTCTCAAAACTTGATGATAGATTAATTAACTTAACCTATAACACAATCTTGAAACTAAAAAATAGATAAGAAAAGATTACTCTACCCCAAAAGTTTGTGAACTAAGAACTTTATTGTCTATATGCAAATTGAAATTATTACGCTCAAAAGCTTTCTATTTAAAAAAAAAAGATCTAAAATGCATAACCACGATGCATACATTCACACCTTTACTGCCTGGTGCGTTTGTAGAAATAACACAAGATGCATATTTATAGTCGCAGTGACTCTTCTAAAATCCCAGCTCAATAAGAAAAGTTCTTAACACATTAAATATTCACTAGTCAGTGCACACCACTGGCGTATCCAATAAGTTTTTCAGAGCGCTAAGTCAATTCATCAAGCAAATCAAGCTCTGCTCGACTGGAAAACACTATATCATCAGCCACTCTCTGAAGTGAAGCCCTTAGCTATAGACAAGTGTGATTTCAACTTGTGTTTGCGCCCTGATCGATGTTCTCTCTGGATAGTCTCCCCTGTGTAAACAATACAGTAAGTTGTTTGACTGCGTAGATAGACTCGTATTCATCACTTCTAAAGAGAGTCCGTGGGAGACCAGCAGGTGGACGCTCGCTGAATGCAACCTGAGTGAGCTATTCAAAGTAGTCCTTTAGTCCACAAGAAGCAGCCTTTAGTGAGTGAATTTGCTTAGTTTGAAAACAGGAATAGGTCAGTGAACATACATTTTTAAATGCACTACATTGAGTCAGGGACAGATTTGGACTATGGGGTATCTGACCAAGCTGTTCAGAGGACCATTTGAATATACATTACAGGACTAAAGGGTATTTTGAGTTTATACCTTCTTTAGCACTGGTTATAGTTGACTCAATATCTGAATGAATTTGTCCTAGTTTAGACCTGCTTTAGACCTAACCGATCACACTTTTGAGGGTCTTTTTGTGGGGCTGGAGCTACACTTAATCACAATGTTCCTGCTTTGTGTTCTTCTCAGAATCAGAATCAGAAAGGTGTTATTACCATATGAGTGAAGAGGTTCAAACCATTAGGAATCTGTACTTGGTGCTAACATACAGGTCTTTGTCTGTATTTGATCTTTGCCAACTCACAACTCACACCTCTCCAGAATGTGATGCCAAAATGTATCCACTTGGGTTCCCTATCAATTACTCATGATTTTTTCTTTGCATTGCTTCTCTATGTAAGCAGACACAGCCAGTCCTGGTACAACCTATTGGTAGCCAGTAATTTGTCGATGACCAACTGCCACTGAAAGTTGACTTTGCGAGGTAGCATTTGATCATGGATTTACAGTACCGGTAATAGATTTTTGGTTCACAATAATTTTATAGTACAGAAAGTACATTTTCCAAAACACACTTTTACTTCTACTTTAGTACATTTTCGAAAAACAAATGTAGAATATATTTGTAAACTATGTAATATATATAGTACATACAGTATATGCATTGTATTGCTTCCATCTCCACGTCTAAACTATACTCTCTTTTGTTGTCTTTTCAACAGGCCTTTCTCATTTCAAGTCGTGAGTGAACATGCCAGTTGCCCTTGGAGGTCCGGAGGGCTACACGCCACCTGAGGGAGGCTGGGGATGGATGGTGGTCCTTGGAGCCTTCATCTCCATCGGCTTCTCATATGCATTCCCAAAGTCCATCACTGTCTTCTTCAAAGAGATCGAGGTGATCTTCAATGTGACCAGCAGTCAGGTGTCATGGATCTCCTCCATTATGCTAGCTGTCATGTACGGCGGAGGTAAGTTACGGCTATAAATAAAACCTGTCAGATATGTTTTAATGCTAAGACTTGACATTTAGCACGATGTCTCGAAGATTTACTGAGCGAATCAATTGCTGGCTTTTAGCACAACTATAAAGGTTCAGTTAAGTCTTAATGATCAGATATCCAATAGGGCACAGATTTGTAAATTACAACAAAGCTTTAATTAAACTCTTCATACTAACAGTGAAACATTATCTGTTATTGGGTTGCTCTCTACAATGGCTGCTTGTTCTTCCCTGTATTCTGAGAGACCACTGGGGAGACTTCAGATGAGATGGCACTGAGACAGGGTAATGCCAGACAGGTTGGACTAGTTTGGGGATGATAAGGCTTTATTCATGGTCAAAGCATTTAGACCCACAAAGTGGCTCTCCAGACAGTTGCATTTATTTTGTAGTAATATTTTGAAAAATACAGCATTAGTCATTTAGCATATCCTAAACGTTTAGCTCAGAGTTTATCAAAAAGCCATACTTTCAAAAAATGTACATCACTTCAAACATTTTTATCATTGCATTGATATTCAGTTCACTCTAATTATGTATTTTCTATGCAAGAAAAAGCCAAGTTTCTTAAAATAACTTTATCTGATCCTATTACATGATTTTTACATATTATTTACTTTAGTCCCTCCCCTACCCTGTACAGCAACATCAATTCAAGAATTTTTGGGATACCACTTTGACCAATAGTAGTCAAGTTTTACTTTGGTCCCTCCCCCAGACTCTACAGACTACTACTTTACATCATAGAACCGGGCCATTTTAAGAATTTTTAAATATGTATTTTTAACATTTTCTTATTTTATGAAACTTGCAGACTACACCTTTAATTCAAATGCTAATTGTACAGGTGTACGTTCTTGTTTCTAACACAAAATACCAAAACAAGAAAAAAACTTCACCGTATAGGCAAGTTGAATGTTCATCTTTATACCGTATATAAGGTTAAAAACCTGTTCAGAATTACACTACTTAACATATAATGACGTTTTAAATGTTTGTTAGGAACAGTAAGGGAAACATTATGTCCAAGTTAAGCCCTGATTACTGTACAATGGAAGAACCAGGCTCCCCATCAAGAAATCAATGCAGCCCATTGTTCAGAGTCGAGCTGTCATGCATGTACGCACTACAGACGTGTTAGTGAACTCGTGTTCACTGAAACTATAATTGTTTCTCCTAAATTGTTTATTACAGTTGGCACCGTTACATTTTATGTAAGGTTTGCATCCATCTTAAAACACAATCTAAATAGCTTTCCCCTAGTGCTACATTAATTAAAGCAAAGAGTTCAATGGTAATTTACACAGACTCAAGCAAGCTTTGCATGGTAATTAGCAGGCACTAGGGAAATAAGTGTGAGCAGTGGGAGAGGATGACATCTCACTGTTTCTTTGTGTAGGTTTGACATTCAGTGCACACTATCAGGTGAAGTTTATTAACAAGCTACTTTTGCAAATACACCCACTTTCATTTTCCCATTCATTATGTTCATAATATTCTACATTGGTTCATCTTCAACCTTTTATCTAACGGAACTCTCCCTGCAACGTGGAAGGAAAGAACTCATTGTTAGTGCAGAGACTGGCTGCATTACAATGTAAAAACCCTTTGTCTTACTCTATAGTAGCAAATGAATCTGGACAAGCACTAAACAAAAACTGTCAGTTTCTATTTAGTTTTAATGGGCGGTGCAGAGATTTGTCAGGAAGGCAAAAGTGTCTTCACTGTGGATCCCCAAACTCATTTAGGCGAGTTGTTATAAGCCATAGATAGGAATTATATTTGTCATCTTTGTAAATCATTGTGATTTTCCTTCCTTCAGACATTTTATCATTATGGAAACGGTTTATTCTTTCTTTAAATCCTTGTGCCAACCAGGTGCTAAACAAGGTATCGTACAAAAAGAGGAAAGAAAAAAGCAGAGCTATTTTAACCAAATACATCCAAAAACACATTATCCACCAACCACTCGTCTGACTTGATGTCCTCCCACTAATTATTTCAAAAGCCCTTAAAGATCCTTCAGATTGAACCACAATTTTAAATATTGTTTTTTTTTTATCTTTGATCCAAACAACTGCTCATTTTATAATGATGTTGTAGATCATAATGTTAATAGAACAAAAACCCATCTACTGCAGTGCAGCATTGACATGCATGTTATTTGGACCTGACATGCCCCTGCTTTGACAATTGCGCCCTCTGGTGGATGAATACTTTTTAATACTTTAAAAAAATATATTATTTTATTATTATACAATTGATTTCTTCTATGTTGTTTTTGTTTTCAGGTCCTATCAGCAGTATCCTGGTAAATAAATATGGCAGTCGCCCTGTTATGATGGCTGGAGGCATCCTGTCTGGACTGGGGCTTATTGCTGCTTCCTTCTGCAATACTGTTGAAGCGCTGTACTTTTGTATTGGTGTTGTGGGAGGTACAAAATCATCCCTTTTGTGTTCTGTATTGTTAATTGTGAAATCCTATTTATGCAGACAAAACTTCAACTTTATCAAATTATAATCAATTTAATGCAGTATATACAATGTTGGCTAACACATGATCTTTTTAGGTTTGGGCCTGGCTTTCAATCTCAACCCTGCCCTCACTATGATAGGAAAGTATTTCTACAAGAGACGGCCTATTGCTAATGGACTTGCTATGGCTGGCAGCCCTGTATTTCTGTCTACTTTAGCGCCAATAAACACGTGGTTCTACGACCAGTTTGGATGGAGAGGAAGCTTTTTGATTCTGGGTGGTCTTCTCTTCAACTGCTGTGTAGCTGGTGCCCTCATGCGACCCATTGGACCCAAGCCTAAGCCTCCAGAGAAGACCACAGAGAGGACGACTGTGGTACAGAAAATCAACAGCTTCATTGACTTATCTCTGTTCAAACATAGAGGCTTTCTACTATACATCATGGGAAATGTCATCATGTTCTTTGGTCTATTCACTCCCTTAGTGTTTCTTAGTAACTACGCCAAGAGCATCAATATTCCCAAAGAAAAAGCTGCCTTCTTACTGTCCACTTTAGCTTTTGTGGACATGGTTGCTCGGCCCTCTATGGGTATGGTAGCCAACACCAAATGGATCCGTCCTAGAGTCCAGTACTTCTTCGCTGCCTCTGTGTTGTACAACGGTGTGTGCCATCTTTGTGCACCCATATCAACAGACTACAAAGGCTTCGTCATTTATTCAATGTTCTTTGGTTTTGCTTTTGGATGGCTGAGTGCTGTGCTGTTTGAGACACTTATGGACTTGGTGGGAACGCAGCGTTTCTCCAGTGCGGTGGGGCTGGTCACCATTATTGAGTGTGGTCCTGTGTTGCTGGGACCCCCATTGCTTGGTAAGTAGTAACCTAAAACTGAATTGACATGAGAAGCAAAAAAAGGCCACATTTATTTATTTTTGTAACACTGCATCCACATTCAACATTTTATGCCCATTCTCAAGTACAGCAGTTTTATTTTGATGAATACTATATAAATTTAAAAAGAGTGGACTTCATTTAAGCCCTTTAGATTCTTAACCATCAACATAAAAGACAAACAAATGTTGATTTATGCCTCTTTTTTTCCAGGGAAGTTCAAAGACATCTACAACGACTACAGGTACACATATCAGGCCTGTGGAATCCTCCTGATTGTATCCAGTGTTTTCTTATTTTTGGGAATGGGTCTCAACTACCATTTGTTGGACAAGGAGAAAAAAGAGGAAGAGCGAATGGCCAGGGTGGGAGGCAGCAGGAAATCAAAATCAGAGGAAATGGTAGAAACTAGAAATATAGAAGAAGCTACCTAATGTCCTCTTATGCTCCTCTCAATAGTGTCTTTGACTCAAGTGTATTCTGTAAGACACAGATTGTTTTATGAAAGTATAAAAAGGTATTAATCCTTGTCCACTATATTTTACTATTCACTTTTGAGAACTCTGCACTTCTGCACTTCTGCACAACTGCTTTACACAAATAACTTTTTTTCTGGTTTAAATGAGATATATGACAATTATTTCTGCATTTCATGTTCTTGTGTATTGTAGATCTGTTTCCATTGGATTTCTTTTGTATTTGACCTCTAACAAAATTGTGTCAAATTCAATATATAAAGTAGACATGTTCATATTTACTCAATGCCTTTGATATAAAATAGGCCTATATGCACAAGAATGTCATTGCCATTATACTGTTATCAGGGCATTAACAGCATTAGCCAATGTTTTTGTGATATTATGGCATGTGTGCCATCGAAAATTGCCAGTCACAAAAAATGATGTATGAAGAACAGTATAATCTAATAAAGTTCTTTTAGCAATGTTACTAAGTTTCCTATTCATTCAAAACAATGAAAGTCTACCAATATTTATGTTGTAGGTCTGTTCCACACTGTCCACACATAATACTGTAAATTGGCAAATATATTATAGACCATTTAAATTCAGGACTATACTTAACATTTTCAAATAGTCATTAAAATAGCAGTTATATTCTCAGAGATGTACACAAGTTTTTGACCTCAAGTCCAAGTCTAGTCGCTAGTCTTGACAATGTAATTTCCTCAAGGATCAATAGTGTCTATTCTAAAGTCCATGTCCAAGTTGGAACATAGACACTGCAAATGACTAATAATGGGCCAAACTCACATTTTGTATGGGCTACAATTAGTGTTATCAATTGACTTTAATCGGATTAATCACACCTTTGGGCTGTGATTAATCATAATTCATTTTTAAATTGCCTTTTTTGTAAAATCCTTTTTAGTGGGGTCCCAGATGGAGCTTCCGCCCCATGCTCCCTAAAGCTGCTATTACCGCCCATGCTCCAGACAGTCATAGCACTACTTTCTCAAGTAGGAGTATCTCAAATAGCAATATTGAATATGAACTTTGCACACCACTCCTAATCCCACCCTCCACGTACCTGCGCAGGTTAACCAATGCCAAGCTGTGACAAATAACATATAGACCCCACACTAAAAAATGATCAAATAAGCATTTTATAATTTAAAGGAGAGCGCGTAAAAATACAAAAGTGTAGTGAAAATAGATTAGCATTAGCCATAGAGTTCTAATAATAAATAAAAAAAATAAAGTAAAGCAAAATAAAACACACAGATTATCATCATTCAGTGTTACAGAGAATAATCTGCAAGGCGGCCCCAGAAGCAAAACAGGGATCCAACAAAGAACATGCAACCACATGGCAATAGATACAGGTGAATAAGGGGACATACATATATAGTCTTATGCTGCGTTCACACCGGACGCGACAGACGCGAAACCGGCGACAGCTTTCAATGTTATGTCTATGTAAAGACGCGTTTCGCGCGACAAAACCATTCTGCGGCGCGATAGACGCGA
>JAVQKC010109946.1:0-20868 GCA_036025475.1 Philypnodon macrostomus | reverse complement strand
TCAAAAAAGTGATTAAGGTCCCATTGGTAACAGTTGTAGCAGACGTACGGGGCAGACGTACGGGGCCGTTTTCGCCGATATACACCTTGCTGTCGGGGACGACAGCACAGGCCTAGTTGTTAATGTTGTATCCTCACAGTTGCAAAGTGTCTCTGTTGCTTGGTAACATTCCACTGGGTTTTCTGAATGTAGTAAAAATGGCTGTGAGGTGGTTTTAGGCAATCATTATTTCTCCATAGTTACTCTTTAAAACTTGAAATGGCTGAACGCTTCTAAAAATGGGCTGTAATTAAAAAGTTAGATTGAACAATTCAAAAGAGGTACCAATATGGGATTTAAGGTTTCAAAAAATCTGTACAAAGTTTTAGATCATTGGTTCTCAAACTGTGTTACGGGTTCTGCTGGTGGTATGTGGCATGGGTTTGTCTTGTTTTGCCCTGGTTGCTGTTTTAGATCCTATTAAGTCAGTGTATATACCTAGTTTAGTCCTGGGGTTGAGATGAGTTAGACTGGTTTAGTCAAATGGACCCGGTTTATGTTTAGCCCTAGTTTGGTCATGATTGAGTCCCAGTTTAGGGCTGGTTTAGAAACAATTTTGTCCTGGTTTAGACCTAGTGTAATCCTGGGGTAGTCTTGGTTTAGAATTTGTCTAGAAATCTGGCATAGCTTTGGGTTAATCCTGGATTAGTTAATATTTTCTGAGCTGGTACTTAAGAACTACTGTTTTAGATGCATTGTAGTATAATTAGCACATTATTCATTAATTTCTATTATATTATATATTAGTCACAGGCATAGAGTGTACAATATCTAAAACCAGGTAATTTTTAGGTTACATTGCACTTGAGGAACATTCTGTAATTTCACCCAAAAGTCAAATAACCCTGAATTTTTGTGATATTTTTGAATAGAATTACTTTTTCTAGTATAACCCAGATGCTGCAACTGTATTCCCTGCTTCTGCTGTAGTTGCTGGCGTCTTCTCGTGGGGACAGTGAGAAGGTGCAGTCGGAGCTGGGTCGGCTGCAGGCGGAGAACGACAGTGCTAAGGCAGAGGTCAAGGAGGTGCTGCAGGCCCTGGAGGAGCTGGCTCTGAACTACGACCATAAGAGCCTGGAGGTGGATGAGAAGACCGCACAGAACAAGCTGCTGGCAGACGAGCTGACCAAGAAAATGGTGGGTGTAGCGTTAGGGTGTGAAGCTAGTGCATCTAAAGGAGCCTAGAAGGTGGGCGGGCCTGCTGGTGGTCCATGACTGATTCAGACCTTAACCAAGACTAAACTAGCTTCAAACAGACCTATACACAACTTTGAAACTTTACTAAGACTAAACTAGGACTAAACCAAGATGTCTAAACCAAGACTAATCCAGCACTGTACTAGGTCTCAATAGGTTATATAATATAATAAGGTTAACCAAGAGTAGGAATATACCAAAACTAAACCCAGACTAATTTAAACCGAATTGATGGACTATACTTTATTGTCCCTGAGGGGAAATTTATCTTGACATATCTTGTATCTAAAAACAGTTTTTAGGAAAATTTGCTGATTAACAGGTAACAGCAAACTATACTGACTTGCCAGCTTGCAACATAAAGTAGAATTTGCATTTACATTACATTGCATTTTTTCTCTTACAGTGCTCATCAATATAGTAGACTATTGTAGTGTACACAGAGTGAAATATACAAGATATATATATATATATATATATATATAAATAAAGGAAAGTGTAGCACTGAGAAGCATGGTTTACTTTTTTACCCTTTTTTCACATCAAACATATTAAACTCCACAGCCACAGACGTCTGTTTATCCAAGAGCAAAATAGTTCTCTCTGATATTACATTTTTCTTAATCAAGAGTGGCTCGGTGTAGCTACAGCGTGGGGGATGTTTATTCACTACACTGACACCACAGAGACTGATGATCTACTAACATTTTTGCATACAACTACATTTGAGGTTTACAGAAAATGGCTTGAAACGATTCAGAATCCAGTAAGCAAAAACCCAACAGAGGTCTATGAATGCTCAAGATTAGACAAGACAGATACTAGATGCCACTTTATTAGGTACAAGATCTACCTAAAGGGTTTGTACGGTCAAAGAAAACCTGGAACAGTCATGGAATTGGATTTTTGTGGCAAAAGTTTTCAGTAAATAAATCAGTAAATATGGTACAGTTGTGGTTCATTGTGTAATACTTAGACAGACACAGGGAGCAGGTAGTTCACAACTCTCAGATGCAAGGTAAATGCTTGGCTTAGTGTTGGCTGGAAATTAAATTAACCATTGGCAAAGTAAAACAATAATACCTAATAAACTGGCCATTGAGGATAGATCTCTAGTGTATATGCTATACTTCCTGAAGAGACTTTTGGCAGTGGAGTTCTTAATGAAATTTGTGAGGCTGGCTCAGTAGACCGTATGGATCATTATTCACCTTTTTAAATCAGCTTCAATATTTCATGCATGGTTTTACAGCCCAGTGATGTCCTCTAGCCTTTCTTTGACTTTCTGAGATACTCCCTCTCTCAGAAAAACACAATGAAAAGAGCCAGGATCATTTCGCTCTCTGCTCTGCCCTGACTTCGCTGACACGACTTAGAAACATCAGACTACTTTCAAATTCTGTGAAGTCTAGAAATACATCGCTGTGAGTTGTTTTTTATCAGCTCTGGCTCTGTATGATATCGCAGCAGGTTTAAAACTTCTGATTGTAGTAGAGTTGCACAATATGAGAAAAACTTTTGATATTCTGTAAATAACCATGGTGGATATTGAGATGTCAATAGTTTTTTAAATATTTTGCAGGAAAACTTCAAAAACAAATCAACAGAATGATTTTGGAATATATTGTGCAGCGTTAATCTAATGTAATTCTCACTGGCCACATGCAGTAATTGCTGAGGTAGACCATGTACCTAATAAAGAGTTTCTGCTGCTGTTCTGATGTAATCCATGTACTGTTTATCTGAGCTACTACTCTTCTCCTCTCTAACTTCAACAAGGGAATTTTTGCCCACAGTACTGCCACTCACTGCCAACTCTCTGTATATTTTTCCTTCATCTGTAAATCTTGTGAAATTCAAAATACTCAGAATAGTCCACCGGGCACAAACAACCTCACCATGCTCAAAATCAATTAAATCTTCTTCATTCTTAAGCCTTAACGTGGCTAGTGAGCGTATCTCAAATCTGTTATGCTAATACGGCACAGTAGCAGCTCTGTGAATATTGCAGAACGAATAGAAAAAAATTGCTCAATGGGCTTCATTCGTCTCTGTCTATAGGCCGGTATCTCCTGAGCCCAAGTCATCTGTGCTTTGTGGAGAATCTGTGATGTTCTTCTGCAGGAGGCCACATCATCACTCATTGTCACTGCCACACAAGCCATCCCTTACCACCGACTTTCATACACCATTTTTATCATTCGGATTAACTCCATTCATCATCTCCATTCTCCAGTATGTCACTTTGAATATTTTGCTAGCTAGACACATTTCTTTGAACTTACAAGCGTGGTTGCCTCAATTGTTTTGAATGAGCAGAATTCAATAGCCCTATCTGTGATGTTGTAAAGAAATACATACAGACTCATTTAGATTCAATCTGAGCTTTTCAAACTTTTAACATTTTACTTAAACAAAATGTGCCTAAATGAGTTCTAAACCTAGCTATAAAGTAATACACTAAACTAGAAAGCATTCAGAGCGCAGACCTCCGCCAAGGTAGCTAATTTTCACAGATCACTCCCAAAATGTAATCAACTAGTCTTTGTGTAATTTCTGACCTACCTTGAAAATGTAATCCAAATCGGTACAGTACTTTTTGGTTAAAGGTGCTTACAGACAAATAAACAGACAAACGCAACCAAAAACATTACCTCCTTGGCAGAGAAGGTTTAAAACAGGCACTAATCTAGGTCTAATAATTAAATCTAATATTTAACCAGGAGTTATTACGAGGTCAAAACCAGGACTGAATCAGATCAAGGCCAGAACTAGGTCTAAATCAGGACTAAGCCGAGGATTAAACTAAATTCAACCACTGTACCGGAGCAAAATATCCTGAGTACCATTAGAAATAGCCCACATAGTACCAGTGGTACCTGTACCTGAACTCCTGGACTAAAGCATCTGATTTATAGGTAATGTAGGTAGGTGTCCTAGGCCTCTATAGCAACATCAAATCAGAATTTGTGTGGGCTTCCACTACACTACACTGAAAACCTCAACTATTGGTAGTAACCACAAACTATGATCTGATGTTGCTGTAGAAGCCAGGGGAGGGGGCTCTGGAATGTAAAAAGTATAAAAAAAATAAAAATGATTTCTGGAGAGGTATAGTGGTGCTTTTGACAGCACCAAACTAATAAGAGCTCCGACACACGCTGCAGAATTGTACATGTGTCTGCTGCAGATTGGGGACTGGCTTTTCTCAGATCCAGAATTACAGATTGTCTCTCTCACAGCAGTTATTGTGAGGTCAGGACTGTAATCAACTGAATCCCAATTGCTCCGCTGGGCTCTTACTGCTGCTGCTGCGTCGCATTGTCTCCAAACTTGCTTGCTGTACAAAATGGCCTGTCTCAAGAAAACCCCATTTTTCACCCAAACAATCTTTGAGCTTGTTCCGACGCCATGTGCCCAGAATCCCGCCACTGTATTGATTTGTAATTTAGCCACTTTGATGTTTTTCCTGCCTGTAGTTAGCTGAGCAGGGAATACAGTGAAGGGGTTGAGTCCTCTCCATCCTGATTAGCTTTTCTTTAGCTTACTATTAAAACTACTTTCACTGAAACAGATTGTTGCTAATGCAAGCCACAAGCAGGAAGTGGTAGAAGTGGTACGCAGCTAATGCAAAAAAATAACCATGATGATAATTTCTTTTGTAAATAGTGGAACTCCATAGGAAATATGCATTTATTTCTGTCAATACTGTACCATCGGCCTTGCATAAAACCAATGCATTCTTCTGATGTCGGAAGGATTCCTGGCTTTGAATATACATGAATCTGGTCAAATATCTGTAGTTACACACAGTATTTGGACACAGATGCCTTCGTTCTCTGTCTTCCTCCTCTTCCGTCACATTGGAGACAAGAGTCACACGGCCAGAGACTTGAATACACTTGCATTTGGAGAGTTTTAACAAGAATGGACACAAGACAAAGGAATGAAACACACTTTGCTTCAGTTGCTGCTATTAGACATTTTCAGCCAAAATAAACCCATATTGCCACATTATTATAAAGAGGACGCATAACGTGTGAAGCTGACAGCAGCACGGCTTCACATAAACCAAATATGTCATTTTTATCAAGTTTAATGATCTACTACATTACATTGGCATTCGTGTTGATTCTGTTCTGTGTGTGGCTTGTCCCTGTCTTGCCCACAGACTCGCCTGGTGGCTTTAGAGGCAGAGCTGTCCCGTATCCAGGAAGTTAGCGGCCACCAGAGGAAACGTATTGCAGAGGTCCTCAACGGGCTGATGAGAGACCTGAGCGAGTTCAGCACCATCGTCGGGAACAGGGACATCAAGCTGGTGAGTAGAGAAGAAATGTAGAAATGAAATAGTGCCAAAGCCAACAGCCTGTGAAGAATGTGCCACAAAACACTGTCAACGAGTGCTGAGCAATCGCTGTCTGTGTATATGGTGACCAGATGTCCCACTTGGATTACACAGCATTTTCAGCTTCCATAAATTGACACTGTGTCCCACATTTTGACTCATTGAAACATTGTAGTTGTCTACAGCACAGACACGGATTAACTAATATCTTTTTCCATATTCATGAATCTGTATACTGGTAGTACTTATGGGCAAGCAATAAGCGTTTCTCTCATGTTTGGGTAAAAACAGCTAATTTATGATTTATTGTTCTCACTTTCAATAATTATGTGCATCAGTCATTATCTCCTCCAGGAAAAAAAAAACGTCTGGACGGATTTGTGTGAAGGGACAGGGATGACACAAGGAAGAAGTGATTAGATTGTGGGACTGATCCGGATCACCGTCTGGATCCAGGATGATTTCAAAAATTTGTCACTGGCCTCTTCTCTCCCTCCCTCACCCCTCTGGTGAAATCCGACAGCTCTGGCCCTGTGGTAAAGTCACAGCAGGGAAGACAGCCTGTCATGTTGTCAGTCTAGTGCAAAAATATATGCTTTTTAAACACCCGGTTGAACTGTGTGTTGATGAAACTACAGGCCAACAAAAAATAATAAGAAAAATAAACAACAGCTTGATTTAGAAACACCGTTAGTGTCAACAAAGATTAGAAAGTCCTTTTGCAGATACATAATGTGCATATTAACTCACTTAGTGCATATAGGGGAAATTAGCTACCCTGGCGGAGGTCTGCTCTCTCCGAGTGCTTTCTAGTTTTCGACTGGTTTCAAGGCTTCTTTCAGTCAAAGCGTGACAATGTGAGAACACTACAAAGAGGGATCCATTTCCCCATTAACATCCTCCCAGAGTCCCTTAAACACTGGTGTGCTGCTGTTAGTCAATATGAAGTCAGAGCTCAGTGTTGACTTACAAATAGAGCCGTTTATCTTTTATGTTTGGTGCAGTCTCCGTATGAGGCTTTATTTAAATACAGCACATTAGTTACAGTAATTGCTCTGTAATTGTTCCCATAGTCAAAATGATTAAATGCAGTTCTCTGATTTTCTTACAAGTGGTAGAATTAATGAATATCAACAGAATTATTACTGTGAAGAACTACTAAAGTGAAATTTATGCTAAAAAATAATCACTCAAAATAATGATCTCCTGATTGCAGGGCTATTGTTATCATTTTGCCACCAAGATTGAAAACTATTTTTGTTATGTTACTTGGGCAAAAAGCAAAATAAAGGAGACATTTTCAGTCCTTAAATGTAAAATGTTCAGACATGGATTATTTAGATCAATAGTCAATATCTCGAGGTAACATTTATATAATGTTGGTTTAACCTTTGCAATAGTAAGACTGTAATCGAGTAAAAGTGTGTTCTTCCTTTCCATTTGAAAGTACACTTAAGGTGGTTTTTCTCATTCATTTTATTCATCCCATAAAAGAATAAATCAAGAGATGCAGTATTTCAAGACACCTAATAATAATTTGCACCTAGATCACATATTTCCTGTCACATACGGTATATAGATTGATTATTATCTGCTCCCACTCTTTTATTTCAAAGCATCTGCTAAACGGCCCTCGAAGCTGAATGATGATCAAACACAGACCTACCTTCGAAAACGCTCTCCAATTTAATATTCTTAAACAAACTTTACTTTCTAACTCAATTTGTCGGCAGCCCACGGAGATCACCGGTGCCATCGAGGAGGAGTTTACAGTAGCTCGGCTCTACATCAGTAAGATCAAGTCGGAGGTCAAATCCATGGTGAAGCGCTGCCGTTACCTGGACAACCTTCAGATGGAGTGCCAACGTAAGATGGAGGAGACGGGCAAAGAGATGTCTTCCTGTCAGCTTCTCGTTTCACAGGTATTTTTCACAGACAGAAAAATACAACAAAACTACAGCAGCTTTACATTGACAATTTGGCAAGCCCTATTATTGACTTTTTGGAGCTTTTGTTTGATTCACCTACTGTATGTCTGGCTAATTCTATATGCTGAGGCGCTGACCTTCTCAGGAACTAAAAAAAGCTTGGTTCCAACTGTGTAGATAGGTCAAGAAACCCCCACTTTGCTACTACAAATGTGAGCTTTTTCAGCAAAGAGAATGCAACTGCTTTACATTTTATTATTTTTGATTGATAATTAAAATGTCCACTTTCTGGGACCTGTCTGTAAAGGGTTAGGATTAGGGTTAGATGTATGTTTAAGGCCCTCTTTCCCACTGGTGACCAGGCCCCACTTTACTACTTTATTACTAGCCAATGTAAGAAGCAAGATAGAAAATGTTCAACTTCAGCAGCATATGAGCAGCAAAGTGTGTAATTCTGCAATCATGTTTTTGACAACAGTCAGATAGCAGACTGTGCCCTCCACTGTTATCGGCACTCTTATCTTCGTATCAACAAATATTCAATGAACAGCTAACTGTGTCTCGCTTATCCAAAACAAACATCAAATTCAACCCAAAAATGGTTTACTGAACACAAAATTAAGCTCTTACACTGGCCATCCTAGTCCTCCGACCTGAATCTCATAGCAGACGTGTGGGGTATGCTAAAAAAAGGACCATCTGAAGGACCATGGACACAATCTTTATGGAGGAATGGTCTCTAACACATCAGCAGTTAAGAAGATATTGGCCAGAGGAAGCATCACAAAATATTGACTAAAGGGGTGTCAATAATTACATGAGCCGAAGAAAAAACACTATTTCCAAGAGTGCCAATAATAGTGGAGAGCACTCTAAAATGAATCCTCAGGCATATGGGTTAGTGCGAGCTGTAGAGACTGTGCGTGTTTGTTCTACAGAAGAAAGTTTCTCAGGTCTGATGACTAACTATGTGAAATAATAGAGATGTTGATTATAATAACACAGTGAGTTGCAAGTGGATTATGCAGCAGCAGTAATTATGTAGGGAAGGATCTCATGCATTTAACTGTGTGAATACAAGTGTGAGAATTCAGGACAAGCTTCCTATCATTACAGAAATAATTAGCCGTTTATAGTCAGTGAGAACTCTTTCTGGTTATTAAAGTAAGAATTTGGGGACTGATGGTCTGTATAAGTAAAGTTAATTGGTTTTTCTGAGCTACATAATGATTTGAACAATGAACAGATTTTCTATTCTCTGGAAATGGAAAAAAACAGAGCTTACCTTTTGTAGGTTAGACAACTCAATTAGCTAAAACATCTTATGTATCATTTGTTTCTTCTTCTTCTGCTTTTGGCGCCCCCTTCCCAATGCAACCTTACATGACTTACAAAGGAGAAGGAGCAACAACAAAAACATATCAAGCTATTTTGAGGTGTGGAAAAATGCCAACAAGGGATTATAGAATTAATAAAAATGCACTGAGAAAACCAGTCCAGGGATGCTGATATGGAAACAACACTATAACATCATAGAAAGCTTCTTTTTGTTCATGACAAGGATGGATTAGGATTAGGATCAGCATCAATAGTGTTTAAGAATGACAGCTCGTGCTAGATGTTAGATGGGAGTGCATATATGGGTAGAAGATAGACCCGTGGTAGGGCGCAGATGCATGTGTGCATCTCAAAAATTATTATTTTATTTTTTTGCTTGTTCGTCACACAATTGGCAAAAACATGTACAGTACAGACCAAAAGTCTGGACACACCTCATTCATTCAATGAGTTTTCTTTATTTTCATGAAAAGGCAAGAAATCCCACTTATGAACCCTTACAGGGCACACCTGTGAAGGGAATACCATTTCAGGTGACTACCTCTTGAAGCTCATCAAGAGAATGCAGAGTGTGTGCAAAGCAGTAATCAGAGCAAAAGGTGCCACTTTGAAGAAACTAAAATATAAGGCGTATTTTCAGTTGTTTGACACTTTTTTGTTAAGTACATATTTCCACATGTGTTAATTCATAGTTTTGATGCCTTCAGTGTGAATCTACAAAGTCAGTAGTCATGAAAAGAAAGGATTGAATTGAATAAGAAGGTGTGTCCAAACTTTTGGTCTGTACTGTATGTATCTGTAAAATACTCATGGTTACGGCACATACAGGTTTTATTATTATTCAGTAAAATCAACTTCTGTTTTTTTTAAGATAATCAAAATTGCATTGCTAATCTGAAGAGACAATAGCCCTCACTGAAAATGTTGCGTCCATGTTCAGCAGGTGTTGATGGTGTTTCCTGGTGAGTCCCATCTGCCTCAGTCACTCTCCTGTCTCCTGTTGAGGTCCACATCAGGTCTTCATATCAGGAGGTGATTCTACAGCCCCCATTCCCCAGCTCCTTTCACCTGTGCATGTCATTGTATGAGGTCAGGTGGGTCCAAACTTGAGGATGTACATGTTTATATATTGTTTGGCTAAACAGGTATCAGATATATATACCAACTATTTGCTCATTGGTTGAATTTATTTGTAAATGAATAGGATTTACAATATAGTACCAGTACCAGTAACTGTGTATTTTATGTGTAATACTGAACTTAAGTGCTGCAAATGAGCTCTCTCTATAAGCACTATGATGAATGCATGGAACTGCTGTTTATTCAGGCTGTCTATGTTGTCATACAGCGGCCCCTATCAAATAAACTGACGTTTGTAGATTTTGATGAATCTGAATCTCTTCTAAAATGTACTTACTACACATGTACACATAAAGGTTTTAATCATTACCAGTGTTGAGGTTCAGTAACTAACATTTTCTTTTTAAAAATCAACATTTATCGGAGCTTTTAACCATGTTCTCAAACACATACACAAAGATGTGTTTTGTTTATGTTGATTATAGTCCTGAAAACAGACAGACTAAAAATCATGTCATAAATTGAGAAAAACCACACAGTGCTCCTGTCTGCTCCTGCAGTGTCAGCAAACACACCGAGAGAATCCTTGTTGCCACCAGCATTTAACAACATATCTGATAGAAGATGTGTGTTCGGCTGTGAAGATGTCAAAGCTTTGTTAATGTCCCAGAAGGATTTTTGGAACCCCCCCAAAAAAACTGCCACAAATGATTTGATCCTGTCCTTTACACAGGAAAAGGGTGCAAGTGGGAGCTCCACTAAACAGCTTGTATTAGATAAATATTATGTGTTTGATGCTGCAAAAACATAAAATGGACTGTGAAATGTGCAAAAAAACATAATATAGGACCTTCAACTAAAACCAGTCTGGACCATGGCTTACTTTGGACTCAGCTGAGTGAGTTCATCAAAACATGAATTGGTAATTAGGGCCATAACAACAATTTTTTGTGTTTAGTATGTTTACCGAATATTAAATTATATAACGCACATTCATTTACTAAATCTTATTACATAAATAAGAGTGATACAGCTATAATAAAATATGTACTAATCATAAAGAAACACATGGTCTTATTTCATATGTTTTATTAGACATGTCAATTCCACAAACAGCAGTTAGCCTGAAGAGTACATTCAGAGGCTGACCATGCGCAAACACTGCACTTTTAAAACTCAACGACAGTCCATCTCATGTGTACTTTATTATGATTTTCTCCATAACGGGTCATATTTTGAATCCAAATTTACAAAATCATCGTTCACAGTTTCACCACCAAAGCATACATACTGCAGTCACTACATTTGAAACAGTCTGTCACTGAACACAAGATCACAAAATGGAGTCTTGTGTCCAGCGTCCATCCACTCCAAAAAATAACAACAATTTTAATACAGTTCCAGAATAGCTTAGAAGACATCCCAGGAATCCACTTCCAGTTTATGATCAGGGGACCACCACAAAAACGTCTCATCAGTAAGTAACACAGGGTTCCAACACCATTCACAATGCAACGTTCTCAACAATATTACAGATTTTCAGCCATTTCAGAAACGTTTCACGTATTCTTGGAAGAAATGTTAAAAAGGAGGGAGTTAGAGGAGGAATTGTTCAACATTGAAAAACAAAAGATGGAGAATGGTACATTTTCAACAACTTCATATTTTTTTCAACAATTTCATATCTCAACATTTAAGGTTGTGTTTTTGGTACAGTCTTTGATGACAAATTTTGAACTTCCGAATCAAAAAGAAGCAGTTTACACGTGATGAAATTATTTTGTATTATTTTGAAATGATGTGAAATTGCAAGTCATTCATTAATCCATTTTTAGTCACTTTTAGAAGATGGATCAAGAAACTTAATCTTATTTTAATTGTTTGCTCACTTTGCCATAGTTAAGTTAACATAAACAGGATATTATTCTGGATCATGGCTCACTGTGGACACATGATTAGATAGTCTTTCAACAATTAATTGAATTTAACCCTTTTTTTCCCAATCTAATTCTTCTGATCAACATGTGTCTTCATTTTTATCTGGCTTTTACACTTCATTAGAAGATAAATCATTGGTCTGGATCATGGCTCAGGATTAGCTTTTTGGTAAGCTAACCTCAGATGCTTACAACTGGAATACAGCTTGTTTCATCATAAAGGCACTAAAGCAGGGGTGTCCAAACTATGGATCGGGGGGGGGGGGGTATGTAACCAGATCTTTTCCCACTTTTCTTTGTGGTTATATGAGGGACACCAAATAAAAAAAAAACCTGCTGAACAATGTAGCCATCAGACACCCTTGCATTAGAAGAACTAGAAACTTCAAATTAACCCTTGCGTCGACCAATTCATAATGCTAACACAAATCCCAGACCTTGTACTAAATGGACTAAATAATAATAGCTTATTTTTTCAAGATATTACACTTTTTTTAAAATTCAGTTCCAGTCTGGACCATGGCTCACTGTGGCCACGAATATTCCACAACCAAAACAGTTACATACATTTTGTATGTTATATTTTAGACATAACACAATAGATGGATTTCTTCCATTTCCATTCATATCTTGACATGAAAATTGGACTGTATTGGGACCCTGGTAACCTCCACTCTTGTACACACAATTACAATGACTTTGAAGCACAGTAAAAGACAATACAAACTGGTGAGATGACCACAAAATCCATAACTTTTTTTCTATGTAGTTCATTCTCTTCAACGGTTAACACTGGCTATGTCCAATAACACTGGTCCAGTCCATCCAAGTGCTTCTGAAAGTCTATTGCTTGTAACACTGTTTTTTTTCTTGATCACAAAATGTCTTTACAAACACAAAACCTTAGAGTACTCCCATTGTTTAATGCCAAAAAAAATCTCCCAAGAAGTTACTGGCCACGCTCAATCCAGTGTGAACACGACAGTTATGGCATCGGGAAATGTGCGGGACATCCATATGAAATCCTTTTGTAAGTGCAACAGTCAATAAATTAAAATAATGTGTTTTTAAGTAGTTCAGTTCAAATAGTCTTACCATACAGATGCAGTGTATTTTTTAATTATGATGTATTTGATGATTATTGTGGATTTGAGAATGAGTAATTAATATGCCTTGGGACTAACTGGCCATTGTCTCGGGTATACCTCCCTAACACCAACAGTTACTGGGCTAGAGCCACAAAAGATTTAATTTAATATGAAATCTTCTATTATAAAAAAAGATAAATAATACAAATTTTTGTGACTAACTGGCCATTACCTTAAGAAATTTCGGATGATAAAAAAACAAAACATATATTCTAGTCTTTAGAAATTACAGAATGTTCTAAAATGTAATATAGCCCATGAATTGCTGTCTCTTAGATACCCTACTTTCATGATATACTGTAAAATACATTTTCATCAAATTTCACCCAAAAGTCAAATATCCCAAACTTTTTGTGACAACAATACAATCTTCCACTATAATGAGACATTTATTTTATTGTAACTAACTGGCCATTGTCCAGGGGTGACACCACCTAAAACCCATAGTTGCAGAGTCAGATTCCATGCATCTCTATATGATAAGTACATTTCACTTTTTGAACTGAACTACTAAAAATGAATCCACAATAATTTCATGTATTGACTTGGACTTGTGCGATTCCACGACTTGGTCCGTAGTAGTTTAATAGGAGAGCAAAAGTTGAGGTCCTATAGGTTGGTCCCTGGTTCTTCTACCTTCCAAAGATGTTCTCATATTCTATCAGGATGAGCTCCACGATCTGGTTCTGGTAGACCATGTGCACGGCGATGTTGCCCGTCTCGGTCTCGGGGCGGAGGAGGGTGGGTCCGAACACAATGGCAACGCTCTGAGTGGTCATACGGTTAGCCTCACCGTGGTCCACAACCCTGAATACAAAACACAGGGGGTATTAGAATAAAATATGTATTTTTTTTTCAAAGTGGGCTGAATATACAGATCCCAAGGTGAATAGCACAAAAAACATCTCCAACAAAATTTAAAATGTGAACCTATAGTTGGCCTGTGACTTCAAGAGTGAGTAAGAACCTGGCTGTCATCCAGAAACCCAGGCTTGCTGGAAGTGTCCCTGGTCCATGCAGTCATTTTGATTAGGTCCATAAATCATGCTCAATATTTTAACCACACTAATGGATGGTTTCTGCTTAAGCTACTCCAGTTTCAAATAACCCAAAATATGTAGGATATATTATTTAAAGAATGAATGTGAAGATGTATAATATGCGTACAGTATATAGGGTAAGATGAACATTCAAGCACTTTTCAAGCACTTCCAATGATTTTTTAGGTGTTTTCAAGGACCTTATACAACTGGTAGTTTGGGGGTATGGCATCACTCGCCCTGGTGGTTGAAGTATGTCACTAAATTATCTGGACTTGCTGGTGTGAAAGCAAAAGTTCATGACTCTTATAAAAACAATGTTCCAAGTGCAGACTTGTGTACGCTTTTAGGTGGAAAATGGCCTAATGACGAGTTCACACCACTATTTGGTTGCCTGACATTTTGAAACAACTTGCGCAAAAGAGGCGAACTGGTCGCTTCAAACGGAGGCGAAATTCGCCCTCGGTCTCTCTGCGTGAATCGTGTGTTTCAACTCGCCTTTTTCGCATCTATCGTGCCACACGATGACTTGTTGCGCGACAACGCGCCTTTACATAGACTTAACATTGAAATCAGCTCTTGTCACGTCTTTCGCGTCCAGTGTGAATGCACCATTAGCCATTTGTTGTAATATAAAATGTTCAAATCTACGCATTTTCAAGCACTTTCCAATCCTTGAAAAAGCATTTTCAAGGATTTCAATCTAATGCCTTTCGGGCATTAGCTCAGTCAAATAAAGCTGAAAAATGACCAAAACAATGACAAAGCCTTTCATTCAAATGAACCATTTCTTCTCATGAAATGGTTTTTGACACTTAATATGTTGTTTTCTTGGCTAATGTTTTTACTGGGTAAAGTTTGTCAGAGTCTATGGTTTTAGGAGATATTAAACTACGGTACATACATTCTGTTTTATGTACATTTTACTGTGTCCAACTTTTTGTATTGTAAACAGTATTGACATAGAGCTATCAGAACACTGGTTAACTGCAGTAACAAGCGCGGGCACATATGTAAACTTTCTGATTTAGCTCTCTCGCTTTAGCCTCATGCGTTGGTTCACAGCAAACATCCCGAGCAGAGCATCCGTCTCCACGCGCATTCTCCGTCAGGCACTCGACACGCTCCGGGCCACGGCATAATAGCCTTTTTTAAATAGAATCTACATCCTGGCATCGGTGCGCACAAAACAATAACATATTCATGCAGGAAAAGAGGGGAGATTAAATCCGCCCGCTGTTCCCCGCACACCTCCATACGCTGAATGTCACGCTATAAATTCACTAAAGAAACAAGACTTCAGAGGCACCGAATTACCACAAACACACCGCCATATATATGCAAATGGGAGCGGGCGGGGGTAAATGTCGCGGTAAAACTGATGATGTTGGTAGCAGTTGTGTGGGGCAATAAGTTTAACCAAGAGAGGGGATATGGAGCGCGAAACACTGCCAATCTGCATAGGCCAGTGTATGTGAATTAGCAACACATGAGTTTATCAGAAGCATGTGAAGTTAGATGTACCTGACCTTTAAATATAACAGGGTCCCAGGTGAGGCACAATGTAAACAGGACAGTGAATCGGGACAAAGGGACATTTACATTTGTATAAATCAGCTGGCAAGTTTAGACCTGGTTTAGCCCTAGCTTAGTGTTAGTTTAGACCTTGTTTAGCAGTATCTTAGTGTTAGTTTAGACCTGGTTTAGCCCTAGCTTACTGTTAGTTTAGACCTGGTTTAGCCCTAGCTTAATGTTAGTTTAGACCTGGTTTAGCTCTAGCTTAATGTTAGTTTAGTCCTCGTTTTGTCTTTGTAATGCCCTGTTTTAATTCTAGTTTTTGAACTTGGCCTAACTAGGATTTAATTAGGTCTAAACAAAGTCTAAATAAGATAGTAGAGCAAACCGATCTAAATCAGGTCTGAACTAGGATGGACTAAGACCCAAAGCCTTAACTGAATCTAAACCCCACGAGTCACTTGGCCTGTTACTACTAATGGCCTCTGTTTCACAGTTTGAGAATGACTTAACTAAAGGAATTTTATTAATATCTTTAGCATATTTCTTAAGATTATGTTTTTTTTTGAAGGGGGGGGGGTCCACGGTTTAAATCAGTCGGTATAGCATGTGGTCCATAAGTAATTCATACTCATGTGCAGGGCTTGACAAGAACTCTTTTGCTCACTGGCCATTGTGGATAGTCCTTTTTAAAAGTTACAGGCCAAATAGTGTTTTCACTAGCCAGCATGTGGTGCAGTGAATACAAGTTTTTATTGAATTTTTTAAATTTTGATTTGAATGAATCACAACAAAATAAGGGTGTACTTTAACATCAACATCAGCAGAACATCTCAAGATAAAATATAATATATGTTTACATAAAATCAAACTGTGTTAATTTCTTGGTTGAGATAAGAAAATATAAGAAATTTTACTTTTGGAGGAAATTTTAGAATGTTCCTAAAATTCAATATAACAAAAACAATGGTATCACCTGGTTTTAGATGAATACCCTACACATGATTGTGCTGTAATATTACTGTGGCATGAACACTTTCCATTTTTCACCCAAAATTTTAAGATCCCCAACTTTATTTATTAACTTTTTGTTTTAGTTTTTTTTACTAGTAGCCTATATCCATATCCACAGCATAAGTTGAGTTTTTAATATGTACAATATGCTATCCTCTTCACAACCACTTTTTACTGCTGATATAACAGCTAATGTAGCACATATTTTTACATAGTCTTTTTACCTCTCTCTCTACCTACACTCTCTCCCTCTCTCTCCCTCTCCCCCCCCTCTCTCCCCCTCTCTCCCCCCCTCTGACAAACACTTTGAATGTTGAATCTTGAATCCTCTTACCTTCTGAGATGTTGGAACAGAACCTGCATTGTGTCATGGTTTGGTTTGGGTAACTTCTTGATCAAGTCTTTAATTGAATTCAACCGCTGCTTGTAGTCCTGGCATTCTGCAGAAGACAACGCAGTTAGATTTTTTTTTCCATGTGTGTGGCCCCATCTAGTGACCAAATGAGAAACAACATCCAGATCTGTGAAAACTACTCACTGATAGCATTGACAAACTCATTGAAGGAAGTGTAGGTGAAAAGAGGCTCGGGCAGTTCTCTAAAGAGCATTTTGAGAGCCCCAGTGGTCACGTGGATGTCCTCCCACTTAATGTCGTTCAGGTCGATCTTCTCATCTGCTCACACAAGGGAAAGAAAAGTGTAAGAAGAAATGGGTGGTACATTTACTAGTAAGATCTTTTATTTTTGTATAATTTACCGTGATTGACTGCAAACCGGAGCTTCTGGATGACAGCCAGGTTCCCACTGACTCTATACAGGCCGTCAACATTTAGACCTAATGAAATAATAATAATAATAAATCAAAGTGCTTCAAATTCACCATCTGACCCAGATCTATGATGCAAAGTAGGTAAATCTGTCATAATTATTATTCTACTTTGTCCCTCCTCTGGCCTCTACAGAATACAGCAAGTTGCAACATCAAATAGGCTTTTGTGTTTGACTAATAGTAGTTTTAGACTGATGTGATAGTGCACACAGACTCTGATTTGATGTTACTCTAGAGGCCAGGGGAGGGACTAAAGTAAAACTCAACAATGATTGGTCAAGCATTTTTTAAAAATGTTTTAACTCCAGAGCAGACCAGATATGACGCTTTTAAAAATTAATTTTGGTTACTACTAGAGCAGCAATACACATTTACAAACATTAGCTGACTGAAAAAAAAAAATTCTCAATAGATCCTGGTGCAACAGGTACGGAGGCCAGCAGAGGGCAGGTTTGGTGCTCACAGAATGTAGCACCAGAGAATACGGGATTACTCAAACATGTGAACGAAGTTTTTGATGAGGGAACAACATTACAACATGGTCGAAAGCGTGGAAGAGGTTGAGTTTGTTTAATATAGTCTCGTTAAAGCGTTTGTTTCATTCGGGCATGTTTGAGCAATTAATTATGTTGAGCTATAGTCCTCTCCAAGAGTTGAAAACGGATTGAACATGGGATTCACCTATAAGTGATGTAACAATTAGGGGCAAACCACAAAGTGCTCCTGCACCTTCCCTGTCAATAAATGTACCTAGAGAATCATTGTTGCCACCGCCATTTAACAGCCTATTTGATTGGAGAAGATGTTTGTTTGGCTGTGAGGGTGTCAAGGCTTTGTTTATATCCCAGAAGACGCAAAAAGTGGTTAGAGCTTTTTTTGGAAACCCCGAAAACTTGGCACAAGAGTCAGGTGTCTAATCAGGGCATTTATGATCAAGCGGGACCTCCACAAAAAACAGTTTATATTAGAGAAATATTGTGTGTTTGATGTTGCAAATGTAAAATGGTCACCTAAATAGATCCAAAATAGACTGTGACGTGCAAAAAAGCAGAATGTGTGAAGAGCTCCTACTTGTGTTCTCCACATGCTCGATGCACATTGTGACAAAGTTGGGGACTGTGGTGTTCTCCCTCTGACACAGACTGCTCAGACTGCAGCCAAACACCTGGTCTACAATCACAGAAACACACCATTAGTACCATTATCACCAGGAACTTGGCCAAAACTAGTATTTTACAAAATATACTAGCCACCTAATTTTTTTACTAGCCACAATTTGTATGTTTTTACATGGGCAGTATATGATTAGCTGAAAATATGGTTAAAGTATAGGTTTTTAGTACATTTACATCTTTGCTTCATAATTGGTCTTATCAGGTATTAGTATCAGGGTGTTCAAGTGTCTAGTGACAGTAAATCTACCAGCATTTGGCTAGTAGGTTTGTGCTAATATCAAGCCCCGATTAGTTATACTCTCGACTGTACAGTTCTGCTCAACTATAACTTCTGTCAAGTGTGGTTAGTTACTGAAATAGATTTGAGAGGGGTGAGTGGTATGGTAAAAATATAATATCACAATTTTATTCAGCCAAGATCATGATTTTAATTTTTTGTCTCTTACACAGAAGACTACTGCTATCAGTGCCTTCATTAATTCTTCATTAAACTACAAATTCCATGTATAAGTACATCCAATCCAGTGTTCATCATAATACTAATTTATTTTCCTTCTCTTATCAATTTGAACACTGGTTTGTTACAATAAACATGACAGTAGAGCAGGGTAGAAATGGTTTCAAGATTCAATTGAAATTGTCTCCCAAATTAGCAGACTAGACAGACAGTCATAACTTCATATGGCTAAATCTTTAGTAGGATGATGATAATATTTTGTACCTTTGATATATCCTTTGTCTCGTACGGCCTGGTACGTGGGTCGACGTGTCAGGAACTTCTTAAGCTTCAACCTGGTTTTCTTCTGGTCTGAGGCATCCATACTCACTGAAGTCTTCATTACTGAACACAAATACACAATTCAACCATCACACATGATGCAAAACAATGGAAACAAATGTGTGTTTTCTTTGCTCTGTGGCTGTGTCCGCAGAGGCGTGTGGATATTAGTTATTTTTTTAATAACTTCAACTCTTAGTCTGGTAGTTGTGCCGTTCTTTAGTGCCATCATTCACTCTGTCTGCTTTAAACTAATCCGTGTCACAGTAGGCCAGAGGATAACACCAGTGGACCACAGTATATAAGAGTAAAACAAACTAGCCTACATAAAAATATAGGCCCTGAAGGATATTTTACCACCTGTGAAATACTCTACTTACACCTTATTTAAAATCAAACTGCACCTTTGTATTTTCTCTTTTTTTATTATATGTTTATTATATTGTCATTTATATCTTTTTTGCACACTTTTTTACCATGTACTATTATTGCATACTATTAGTACTTCATGACTATCTTAGCGAGTCTAACGGTTCTTCCGATCCAAAGCATTTCATTGCATTTTCTGACCCTGTGTTGAATGTGCACATGACAAATAAACTGAAACCTATAAATCTGGAGAGATTTCTAATAAAAGATACAATAACTGCTTAAAAAAAAATGCTATTTCTTGATAACACAAGATACAAAATAATATATACATTTTTGTCCACATTACCCTGCCCTATAGCAGTATTAGTTTATACATATATTATATAATTTAAGTGAACAAACGTGGGTTATTTATAGGCTATATATAAGCTATAAGAAAATAGCCTAGAACTTTCAGTTAATATTTATGGTTTCATAATAGTGATTACAATTCATCCCCTTAGAATTATTAGGAGTTCTGACTAGGTCACAGACAGATATATATATATATTTTATATTAATATAAAGCTAAAAAATGAATAAAACAAAAAAACACTTGCCCGGGACCTTCATTCGTGAGGCCAGAGTCCTAACCACTGTGCTGCCCAATATAAAAGCAGTACCGGTAATAATGTAATACTTTGATTTACTATAAGGTAGTGTATGGACTGACCTCTGTTCTTCTTTGAGTCACGGTGCTCCTTCTCTTTGTCCTGTTTCTCTGCTCCTGGAGACTCAGGCATGTCCTCCTCTATGGCCTCATCGGACTCCCAGGCCTAAACACAAGGACATGTACCATTATATCGGTGAAAAAACTATATTATGGAATCATGTTGGTCCGCGTCCGCCAATCAGTTTTGCACACAGGTACATATCATAAAGACGGCGAACTGGATTGAGTTTGGACAATTAAATAATTAATGCCCTGAAGCACTTTAATTGAGCCAATAATTCTAAAATCACATGAATTTTGGCACAGTGATCTGGGCTAGTGTATATTTAATGTACATATGCAAATTACAGAGGTCAAATAAATAATGCCTCAATAGTGCCTCCATCTTTATGACTCCTATGGGACTCTATTATATTATGGCC
>JAVQKC010109917.1:0-16162 GCA_036025475.1 Philypnodon macrostomus | reverse complement strand
AGTCACCTGAAATGGTCTTCACTTCACAGGTGTGCCCCGGCAGGGTTAATAAGTGGGATTTCTTGCCTTTTCATGAAAATAAAGAAAACTCATTGAATGAATGAGGTGTGTCCAAACCTATGGTCTGTACTGTACGTTTGCAATTATTTACATTTCACAGCCTGATTCTGATTATGAGAATGTTGAAAATAGATTATATAGATCCCCTTAGAGCATTTATCAGCAACCCTTTTTGGTCTGAATCTACCAGTATATTGTTTTTTTGCACATTTTGTAAAGAGGAAACCTCAAACATAATTTCTGATTTTCAAATTTTTGATCCCCCTTTTCTTACAATAAAGTTCTTGTCAAAATCACTCTTTGTTTCTAACAGGCATAATACATTTGACCAAGTACAGGTGCCATATCGACTTGACATCAATCTTTCCCATATTATCTATAGTGTTTGTAGCCCATGGATTCCTTTTACATATCAGTTTTACTATTGTTTTAAACACGTCTAAAAATCCCCTCCTTTATTTTCCCATTTTCAGTACATCGCCTTACGCTCACCTCACCCCAAACTTTTCACCCCAAAACAGTTCTCTTTACATTTTTATCTGTTTTATTTGTTATTTCCTTTCGCTGTCTTTGCTTTTCCCACTGTTTCTCCAACATTGGTTTAAACTGGTCCCAGTCCCAAAGTCTGTGGTCAACGAAAGCCAACCCCTGTATTATTGCTGTTGGAAGGGCTGCCTGCTTAAAGCCCACATATATGTCCTAATAAGTGGTTTTGATGGGGATCTCCCTTTTCCACAGATACAAACACAGGCCGCTCGAGCCAGGACTAGTGCCTGTTACTAATAAAAATCATTTGGCAGTCGGGTTACGTGCACCCTTATCCCAGTAGCATCCACCGCGCTGCAGCCGGCGATGTGTGGATGGAAGGAATAGAGATTTACATGTGTCCGCAGGGATAAAGAAGAAGACATGTACAGCGTGTTGTATAATATGTATTTGCTTTGCCTCGGCTTGACACTAAGTGAATTCACCTGGTCAGAAGATGCTGGGAACACATTAGTTTTTGCGGTCCGAAATGTGCTCCTATCTTTAGTGCAGTATAGTGATAAATGCATTTGAGAATGTGATGTAGGCAGGAAGTTGTATTTTAGATCTTTACAATGACACTATTACTGTGAGAATGTACCTTTGCAATACTGTGGTTGCAAATCAGTTTTTATATACAATTATATAAAGTTGATCTCACCTCAAAGTGTGCAAAATGTATATTGAATTGTAATTACTGAGGCTGCAAGTATACATATTAATTCTCATACTCTACATACAGCCCCTTTTTGGAGGACCTATTTGCGTTTTGTCAATGTCATGTAATGCAATGTAAAATCCAAACGGTTTTCCTCCGTTCTAAAACACTAACCAATAACCGCACCATACTCAAAGTCACTTAAATCACCAAGTTTGAACTTCAGCAGGTTTGTCTTGAACATATGCATCACTAAAGCCAATTGATGCAATATATTAGGCAGATAAGCTCTTTGGTTTAGAAGCAGGTAAACAATCGTAATAAAGTGACCAGTGATTGTATATTAGTCTAGTTGATGTGTGAAGTTGAGGTGCAATAATGCTGCTTATATCAGTTCAAAGGTGTGGGTGTGTGGTTGTCAGGGCTTCAGCAACACCTCTGTAAATTCACCAGCGGTCACCAAAGTTCACCATGACCTCCTTCCTCTATATTACTGCTGCTGTGCGAAAACCAGGATTACGAGAGCCTTTCCACTTATATACCATTTAATCTCTTGTCCTCACGTCGAGCCAGTGCTTTGAATAACTCTTTTTCAGGCGTCTGTGTGACAGCTGTGGCTCCCTTGTACTTTAGAGATTCTTAAGAAATGCCAGTCTTTTAGTTTTTTTTTTGTTTCCACTAACGCTCTCAGCTGGGCTCCGTCTTTCTTGTCTTCCCTCCTCATCTTTCTTTTCCTCATAAAAACTGCGAGTTCCCAGCAAATGATTCATTAGATGCTTCATTGCACACTTGCTTCATCACTCACTTTAGTCGGCTGCCAAGTGCCCCATTTCCCCGTTTGTTTACACCAGTGAGAAGTGCTTCGCTGCCGCAGCAAAGGGATAAGAGCTGTTCTGGAGGCCACACACAGTGACACCCAGAAGGACACATGCATACATAGTATATACATTCATTGCATTGCTTTAAATCTGATTGAGACTCTTAGTCCATTAGTGAAATAGCAGTCTTTTTACATTGGTAACATTAGTCAGACTCCAGAAGTCACAATATTAAAAAATAAAAAAATTGTGTTTTCAGAAATGAACAAAAGCAATGACACAGTTTTAGTTAGCATGTAGCATTTAGCTTGTGTTAGCATTCAGCTTACTTATATGCCTTTTCACATTGTTGCTAATGGTTTAAAGTTTATAGTGAAATCCGCAGTTGCACTATAAAGTCCGCAATTGACCTTCTGCAAAACCCCGCCCCCAAACCAATCACACATCATCCGACAAGCTGCAAAATGGTAAAGCGATGTACCAATTGATTATGTAAATCGGACAGTCGGTACGCCACGTTTGGCAAGGCCTTTAGCCATACTCCTCCCCACCATGACATGTGCATCGGCTTCAAGAAGCTTGTCGGATCTAGTAACACTAACTAGGGGGCAGGGCTTTTGTGAAAGGTCAATTATGTAACTAATCTATATTTTACATTGGACAGGGTAATGTATATATTTTGATATTTCTGGTGCTGTTAAATTTGTTAGACACTTACTTTCAGATTTTAAGTGCCTTACTAGTAGCTTATGATAAATAGATAGTGATAGAGGATCAGAATCAGAATCATTCAGGGGTCCTATTAAAGTTGATAACATGTCTTTATGGTCCAAATACACAGTGCTGCTGCAACAGACTCCAACCAAAAGTCTTAAAACTATTTTTCCACCCTTTTGATTATTGAGAGCGGCATTTTCTGAACAGTAGTGTCTCCGGGGATTACCCAACCAGACATGAGCTATTTAAATCAAAGTTGTTTTTTATCTTTTTTGGGTCTTTACTTTGGGTACTCTAATTCCTACTATACGCTCTTGCTCTTTTAAATGTTGTGTTTTTGTGAAAATGTGCCAGCATGTCATTAACACTAAACTGTGGGCAGAGCCAAACCCAACTCGCTAAATCTCTTTAATTGCATCTTAAGCTTTCATATTTCTGATCTTTTTAGTTGCTTTTTGCGTTGCATCATGATGTAATTACTCTATTTTAGCCCCTTTTATGATTTTAACTCTCGCCACGCTTACCATGGAGTTGTAACCTAATTGTTTGGCAATGTTAAAGCAAGATTTTGGAGAGGAGCTTTATCTCAACATGGGACTTTTACCAACTCAGTCACCCAGTTTTTCTTTGTCGCTTGGGCTGAAGACCTTATTTTGTAATTGGTCCTAGATTTAATCTTAAAGTTACCAATGTTTTGTTCCAGGAAAGCATAGTCCTAGAGTGCAAATTTAGACCTGGTTTAGCTATGTCTCCAACACAACTCTAAATCACAAAGCCCTCTTTTTGTACTCTCCTGCTCTTGCCTATTCCCTCAGACCAAAGGAAGATAAAATAAACTGGGATTGAAGGGTCAGCCAGAATAAACATTGTTTTTTGTCAGAGCAGCAAATGAAACACCTGGAGTTGTGGAGAGCTCGGGACATATTTCACGGGGCCTTGACACTCAGGATTAATACAACATCAAAATGGTTTAAATATGGGGACAGCGGCTGGGTAGGGTAAATCATACACCTCTTTTATTAAGGTTTGTCCCAGGATTAATGGTCTAAATGAGTTGGGTTGTTGCATATGAAGACAACAGAGGACACTGAGTAGGGTTGTGCTTATGTTGTAAAAAGTATTAGACAGTATCCTGTAAGAGGAGGTTAAGATTCAGTCATTGTGTCCTGAAGTGACTTTGGGCTGGATTATAACTCCCATAATGCAATAGATGCCATTCATTTCAACAATTGTACTTGAACTACAACAAATCTTTGAGGATTGTTGATTCTGTATGTAGTATTCCTGCTGTAAATTCTTGTAGTTCTGATTTAGTCTTGGGTTTGTTATTACAAAAATTAATACAGTTCCTTATTGGTGTTTTTTTTTAATATTGGACAGCCTTAACTGAACTGTTTTAACTCCCAAAAAACATATCACATCATTCGAGCAGACTTCCTGGAAACGGAGAAAATTCGGAGACCTCTTGATTCTTGTGTGAGAAGGACAGAGACATGAAAAAGAGTTGGTTTGTGTTTGTTGAGCTAAAGTTACAAAAGCGGTGCAGAGGAAACCCGATGAATGTTGGTGGATTTGATCTTTTGATCTGTGAACCAGAATACCTGACCAAACCAACCACTCTCCACTATGAGCAGCCTATCAGTCTTTGTAATGGACCTGTCACTGGTCATTCTGTTAGATTTAAGGCCCCCCGAAGCATGTTATTAAGCCTAAACTTAAACCAATATAACTGATTTGTGGCATCTATACATCATATCTTTTTAACTTTATCATTTGTATCTGTATGAACATCTAATTTTAGTTATCCATCACTAGGGCTTGGAGATATGAATTTTCTATATACGTGCGTGATACATATTTATTCTGTAATACAACTTTGACTTTATCTGTCACTTTTCTGTTGGTTTTGTAAAACCCTTGAGAACCATCAATTGGAATGTTTTATGGATATTAGATTGGTCAGGAGGTTGTGGGTTTGATCCTCGGGCCTACCAACTACAATCTCTGCTGGTGAAGTCTGCATGTCTTCCCTGTGTTACCACTTGTGGGTTCTCCCTGAGTACTCCGGCTTCCTCCCACCATTCAAAGACATGCATGGGTAAATTGGTAATTGTAAAGTAAATGGTTTTCTGTCTATGTCTCTATGTTAGCCCTGTGACTAGCTGGCCACTATTTTACCCTGCTTAAGGCCTGTTGTTGCCACCGACGTTCACTTGTAGGAATAAGTAGATGTTGATTGAAAGAATATACCGCCATAAATGTAAAAAAATTAAAAATAAAATCTTGATGCAATTTTTGGTCATATCTTCCACCCCTAATCACCGGCCACACTCTCCATATTGTGTCTATTGGTGAGGAGTTGTATACAGCATCTTGTGAGCTGTAGTGTGGTGTCTGCTGACTTCTGTGTACAGCCATGTGGTTCATTCCATAAATATCTGTGGCCTCTGTGAAGTTATTCTCAGGCCTGGTGCTCTCTGTGAGAAGATTGCACCACAACACTTGTATTGCCTCGGCCTGCACTTAGAGGTTTTAGGGGGATTTGAAAAGAGGGGGAGAAAACCCCAGAAAATCGGGGTCTGCCGCTGCTGCTATACGTTTTTATGACCATTTGATGCATTGTGAAGTACACTGTTTTGGGGTAAAGAGAAAATTTTAAGTATTAAGACTTACCACAGGAGAATCAAACAAGTAAACCACAGCTCTTTTTCCCTAGATGGCTTAGTGGAATAGATGTGGATGTCTATTGGTCCAACACTTCTAGCCAGAATCTATTACATGTAAATCAATTCAATAGACGCAATGACATTTATTTCATCTCTTCAATTTTTGTCAACAGCTCTGATTGGTAAATTGCATGGAATATATAACAGTACGCTACCCCAGTGTTTTTGGGTTTGGCTGCGGCCTTGTTAACAGAAGCCAACCAGTCATGCATGTCACCTTGATGATATGACTTTATTATTAAATTGTATTGCAATTGGTCGTTGTTTCCATTCTCCAAAAAAACATTCACGTTTGGTCTTCTGCGGCTTTTTTCCCCCATTCTGATTTGAATTTCAGCAGGTTAGTCTTGAACATATCTGCATGACTATATAGAAGAATATGCTATGTGATAGTATGTGATAGGCTAATTAGAAATTTGTGTTCAAAAAAAGTTGAATAAGTCCAGCTAAAGAAAAGGGTCTAGACATAGTATAATTTTTCCTTTTTTACTTAATTTTTTATGTAGATTTAGATTTTATCATTGGTCTTATTGATGCTTTCTTTTGGTGTTTACCCTTGGAGAATTGGACGAGTGGGCATTTAGACTAACCTAACCCTTAACACTTGGCTAGGCTTCCTCCTGTGCCATAAAAATGAATGAAATGTTTATCATAGTACATTTATAGACTAGGCTTGACTAAACTTCCTATCCCTTACTTTAAAGTCAAGCCCATCATATTAGTCAGCCTAGACAAACAAACCATTTCCTTCTCTTTTATGGAAGTCTGTCTATTTTGCATGGACCTCTTTATTCCCCCTTGGTGGCATTCTAGGTGACAGACCTTGTTTGAGAGCTTCCCGGAAAGCGCTCTTGTGTTTTGGCATGCTGCTGTCATTTGGGTCACGATACGTGCTGACAGAGGCAAGTAGGATCAGCCCTCAGCTGTCCCATAGTCATTAAAGGGCCTGATCCAGGGGTTGGCCACCTGGTCACAGTTCTACAGCTACAGTGAGGACAATTGGGTCACCCTGTCTAAGAATACACACATTTTACTAACTATAGGAAGATGTGTTCCTTTTTGACTGGGTTCAACTAGGACGTGTGTGTCTGTGTGCATGGTAGTGTTGGTTCCTCTTGTGCGGCTTCTGACATGTTGATGTTCATGCTTCCTCTGAGGTTTGGAGGGACCTGTCATTGAGCTGTCAGCAGATGGGACGTCCCGTTACAATCAGCAGTAGCACAGGCCCAGGTGGACGTCCAGGGAAACACTGGGGTACAGTATGTGCTGCTGGAAAACTATCAATTTAAATGGCAGTAAAGAAAAGTTAAGGTTTCATTATTTAATTTTACATACAAAGCAGAATTTATGTAGTGGTGTAAGTGGTATGTTATTCTTCTGTATGTGAAATATAGCTGCTTTGGTCAATCATTTAGTCTCTATTCCAATTAAGGCTCAATAAACAAAGAGCTGTGGTCACAATGCATCATTGTAATCATCCTCTATGTTTTTTACACTTTAAATTGGAATCACTGGTGTTCAGAATACATTTTTGTTCAACGAAATATAAATTGCTAGCCAAAAGTAAATCAATAAAAAAGGTAAAAGTACCTCTATGATTGTCCTGATACATGTATGTACTGTTACATACATTACTGATTGTGCAAAAAAAATCTTACTTCAAAAGCTGAACTCACCCTCTAAAACATGGCTGTGTGCGTGCAAGCTCTATTTCTAAATGGCATTTATCAGTCGGCGGCACCATAAAAACATCAGACTAAATCAAAAGCAACTGAAAGCTGGAAAAAAGTAGCACAGCAAGTAAAAAAAAAAGCCACCCCAAAAAGAGCAGGAATGTGCAGATGCTTTCAAATGTCCATGTGTGAAGCCACAAGCTCGTCTGTGGCTCCCAGAAGCCAATGAGAAGCCAGTGGCATAATTGCCTAATGCTTGTGTAATAAGAGGCACATTACAAACCCAGGAGGCCCGGCCCGACATGAAAGAGCCCAGCGGCTGGCACTAAAGTGGGCTCCAAACCGTCTTCCTCTGGTCTTCACCACTTGTTTTTACTCACTACCACCAAAGTACTCTGTGTGTTGGGATATTTCTACATGCGATATGCACACACCTTTCTCCTCAAGATAAACAAATGTGAGACATGGAAATGAGGCGCTGTATCCTGTAATTTGTGGTCGTTCAGAAGTTAGTTTTTTACTTGATTAATGCTCCGCTGTGATCTAGTATTTCTCAAACTCTGCCCATATTCTTTCAAAGTAATGTTTTACTGTATTTTTTGTAACTTGAATAGGGTTTTTATCTCCAATATGTCAAGTGAATCATAGTAATTAAGAGTTTAATCATCCTACGATCCAGTAACTGCACTAAACCTGAGAATGCCTGAGCTGTGCCTTCTTTTTTAAGATGTTATGATCAAGTGAAAGTATCCATAAAACAAAAACAAAATCACACACAATATATTAATATAATTGATTAATTATTAATTATTAGGTTCACCTTGTCTTCAAAATTAATATTGTTATATATTGTTACATTATTCGATTTTTACTAGATACTGTTTCTTTAATGACATGGTACATAAAGACATAGAATTTCCATTATTAATTGCTAACAGCTAAAACCCAAATGGAATTGTATAATGGGACATACAAAACTGCATAAGTTCTCTTCACTTCTATAGCTAACACCTGACCTTGAACAGCTCATTTCAGAAATCTGCTTGCTCCGTTAAATGGATCTTGCACATGTCTTATCTAGAAGCTGCCAGATCCCATACAAAAGACCTAAATAGCAGGCTACAGTTTTTCTTCATGTCTGACAGTAGCATTACTTCATCTGCAGGTTTCAGAGCACCACAGACACTTCTCCAATGGTGGTCTCCTTTCTTCTCCACATACTTTACCACAATCAACATCCCTTCGGCACCCCGCCCTTTTACCGTATCACCGCACATATGCACAGCTTTTGTTTCGCACATGTCACCGGGGCAAAAATGATTAAGTAGAGAAAATGCGCTTTCCTTGATCTATTTATCCTGAAATGAAAGCGCTGGCAAGACTGCTTCTCCCCATTCTTGAGTAATGACGACGAGGCAGTGTTTAAAGCATCATAGTCGCCCCTCTGATATTTTTCCATCTTCAATTCTAACTACCGAGAAGGCACTTGAAGAGCTTTGAACGTTTTTTAGGGCCCCACGTTATGAGTAGCGTGGTAATGGACTGGTATTATTGCCGTTTTAGAAAGACATCTTGAAGGAGGGGGAGTGAGCGGTCCAGATGACGGGCATATGTTGGACAGACAGCAAATGGAGACACAAGGCTAACACTGACACATCACAATCTGTCACATCATACCATTACAGGCTCTAGACTAACATATGTGCTCACTGCCGCCATATTGACCTGTCCATCACCCACTCCTCACTGTTAGTATCTTATTTACTAATCCAGTGGTTCTCAAACTGTGGTACAGGAATCACACTGGCTCTTTCTGGTAGTACTGAGAAGTCTGTAGTTGTCGTAGTAAGTAGGGGCTTGAATTTGATATGTCAACTACTACTTAGTTCTTCTGGGGAGCACGGTGGCAGAGTTGGTGCTCCTGCCCCCCAGCAAGGAGGTCATGGGCTCAGTTCTACGGCTACTGTGCAGGGTGTACCCCACCCCCCCAAAAAAAATCACCCAAAAGTCAAATATTCTAACTTTTTGTGATAGTGATAGTGATTGTAAAGTCCATTGATCACTTGTTGAAAAAATAGCCATCCCTGGACAAACTCTGATTTACTGAATAATGCCTATTACATCTCTTCTTCCTGTCCTACTCCACACAACATCATGTTCTGTTAGTGCCCCTATAACCCACTCCATCCCCTGTCTCTCCCCTAACATCTTCTCAGCAGGGTGTAGTTAAACTCTCTCTACACTGTCTTCTCTGTTCTTCACCTCCCACTCGCCCTTCTACACTCTCTCTCTCTCCTCTGGTCAGCTCACAGGATGCTGTTGAGCATTTCCTGCCACCCGGGCCACAGGAAAGAGGCCAAGTACAACTCCATTTGATGTGCCATCTCCTCCTAATTCTTTACACCTGGCCCATACAGAAGCACCCCGGCCCAAATCTCTTCTCCCCCATTTCTCAATATACCCCCGCAGCCTGTCTTTTATGTCCCGTATACAGGAGGCGCAGGGGGTTGTCATGTTAGCATCTTTGTCATATCCGATTGCATTTTAATGAAAGCAAGACTCCTTTTGTGTGTTTTTAATTTTGTTAGCGTTTCCTATTTTGTTCTGTCGGTTCTCTTTGTTCGCCCCAGTGAAGCTCCTCGTCAGTGCCTGCAGATGTTTGGACAGCGGCATGTTGGTCAGAGGTTTTAGAAGACATGGCGATGCTTGAGTCTTATGTTTTATGGTGCTGTCTGTTTAGAGTTGTGGTTTTTCAGGAGCCTACTGCTTCAGGGGCCACTTCCTCCTCACTGTTCAGGAGTCTGGGTTACAAAACATGGACTGGCAGGAGGGCTGAGTGGAGACACCAAAGACCAAAAGAGAGAAACATGAAAAGTGTTCTGTATAAGATGGTAGCGTTTTGGTGAGAATCTGTTGTCTGTATGTTATCTGTATGTCTTTGGTTTCTACTGAGTTGAGCTTACAGGAAGCTATCAAATGCATTGTCAAATCTTCTACATTATCAGTGGCTTTTTTTTATTTATAGATTTTTTTCGATGATCCACTAAAAGTAAATTTAGTACTTATTACTGAAGTATGGGTGTTGTCTTTTTGTGAGCCTTGTGGAAACTGTGGCTTTGTAAGGAAATGCTGTTATTTATAATTTGCTTTTTCATTTTAGCAACAAGAATATTACGCATTATAGTGTTTACATATCTAATCAACCACAAGGGGCTACAAGCTTGTGTACGCATTGTACCAGCCCCAAGCCTGGATAGATGAAGTGGGAAGCATTCAGTGTAAAACCTCTGCCTACTCATTATGCAAATCATTGCTCACTATAGAAGGCAGATGATTTGCTGTGGTGAGTCCAGCAGATAATGTTCAGATGTCTATGCTATGAAGTTATCAGCATTTTAGGTAGTAAAATAAAATGGTGTTTTTGTCCCAGTTTCACTAAATTGGAAGCATATTTCATGTTTTTGTATTGACAGTACAGGAGTCAATGAAAGCCAGGCCTTGCTCACTTCTCAATGAACCTCCCTGCTCCTGTTCCCTGTTATTTCTACTTCCTCCCTTCCTAAACCGCACAGAGACAGTCAAAGCCAGTGTGGATGGTGATTTGTGCATTTAACGGTTTTGATGACACACTATCTACCATCTATTTTTGCTACAAGACTTTCCCACAAAAACAACTGTGAAAATGCAAGGTACAAATGATTGTTGACGTCCCACTTTTACTGCTTTTGTGTTGTGTCCTCTCCACACCTTTATTGTTTTACATCTTATTCTCAACTTCACCAGTATCCAACATGTTTTGAGAAGCAAGTGTTTTTTTTTTAGCTCAGTTTTGTTTAGCTTCAGAGTCAGTTTTATAGTCAGTTTGATATTTGGAGGAGAGCTTAGTGCAGATTTAGATTCACTCCAGGTGTATATTCTGATTTAATTAGTACAGTTTTATTTATAATCATTATATTGACCACTATCCAGCACTTGCATTGATGAGCTTTTGTATTTGTATTCTTGTCAGCTCTGGTTCTCCTTTGTCTCTATAGGTTACCTCAGTTATAAAAAGGGCAAACCAGGAAATCTCAGTATAGAAATGTCACTTTGTATAAATAGACTCTGTGGTTTGGGTGAATGCGAGATCCGCTTTAGCATTATAAACAATAGCTCGGCAGTCATTCACAGAGGAAGAATTATCTGGTTTAGGAAGCATGTGCGCCCCAGATTATTGTAATTATTTTATCATGTTTTTCCTTGCTGACTTAAAAGTATTTGGGCACTAAGTCTTAAAAAGGAAGGATGCAGCTCTGTCATCCCGTCTCAAATTCTCAAAGTGTATCTAGTTAAAACCGGTGATTTTGACATACGTTTTTAATTCTATTATGTGGGAGCTCCCAGCAGCGAGTTGTATTTAGTTTCGTTCTGCTTTTGTTTGCTCAAAGGAAAATCTGAATTAGAACAAAATGTTTTTTTAAAGGTCAAAGAAGACATTGTCGTGAATAACCTACTGTTTTAGCTATCCCCTTACATGTTTGTTCAGCCTGTTCGCTAAACCTGTAGCATACTATGTTAAACTAATCAAATATGGCTGTCATTTAGTTGACATTGTTTAGGAAAATTTTTCAATCTTCATCCCAAAAAAGCACAAGGCCTTGAAATGTAATCTAGCTGCTTTAAACATTTGTCAGATTTCAATAATTGCTGTAAACATTGTGTAATCAACATCAAAGTGTGCTGCCAAAAAAGCTTGAGTTGGACAGATAAAAATGAGCATCTTCAAAAACATGCACGACACGCCTGTTACTGTAACATGTGCTAATGGGAACCAGCCTTCAATGGTATCAAAGGGAAGAAACAGTAGTGCCCCAGTGGTGTTGGATTGATGGATCAAATGCAGAAAACATAATTTCCTGTAAAGTAAACCTTATTATTACTTGACTTTATTAGATTCATTTTCAAACTATTGCTAATTCTTAATTCTTGCACAGAATTGCCATCATGTCACGTTAAGTGTTGGCTGCATGTATAAATCTCATAAAGTGTGAAAAATGGCTATGCAAGTATATCTCATTCCACAAATTTTTAGAATATTTTTTTGTTTAAACTTAGGCTTGAAAATACAGCATTGACGTTTCATCAATATCAAAGTGGTGGGAAAAACAGTAGTGCCTCTTGCTGCTGGATCCATAAAGTGGGCCTAATTTTACAGGTCTATAAAACACCCTCCTCGCTGGAGCAAGAATTAAATTATTTATGTGCACAAGTAAATCACAAGACAGTAACCTCTGGACACGGCCAGGACAAGCTAAGTGTCTGAGTGTGTTAGCTTTTGCATTAAGGCTATAATGGTTTTTAATATGTTGTTTTAAGTGCTACTATTTATAACATAGAGCTGTTGCAAGCAGGCCACAGCTTACAGGCCTCTGGCGCAAAGTCTTTTACTAGAGTTTTTCCTTCTGGATAGCGGCACTGTTGGGTACAGCACAGAAGAATATAGCATTTTCGCCTAAACCTTTTGACAAGCTTTGTTCTTTTTATGATACTGATGATTTGTGGCAATGTTGTAAGTGTCGCAAACAATCATATGACAGCATGTTGTGGGGTTGTTAGCACTGTTGCCCCACAGTAAGAAGGTCCCCGGTTCTGCACTGAACACGGCCTGTGTGGAATCTGCATGTTCTCCCTGTTTGAGTTGTTTGTCTTCGGGGGTTTGGGTTTCTGTTATCTGCCTTTAAAGCATTTATAATTCTCCATCTGGGTAACCCTGACCAAAATGTTTTCGATCTTTTCATTGCCCAGAAACAAGAATTGACTGTTGGACGTACTTTTGATGGCTGCACATGTACCTCTGCTGCTGATAAGGGCCATCAGATGAGAATGGCAGTGGTTAAATCGTATTAAAATCACTCGGTGGGGACCAAAATCTGCTTTCAATCTGAGATTTGAGGAAGTCCACGAGGTCTTTCCTTCACACCTCTGCTAAAACTCTGCCTGACATGTTTTATAAAAGAGTATTATGTCCATGTCCAAGAGCTGGGAGGAAGCATTTCAAACCTGCTGCTACTAAGTGCACTTACAAGCACTGGCCCAAACTTACATTGAAGAAAAATGGTAGCTTTGTCAAAAACATTCAAAACACACGGTTCCCTAGCTATTACGATTTTCAACAAGAATATAATTTGCAGATTTTATATAGCAAAACATATTTTTCACCCCTAGTAAAAAGTCAGAGAATGTTCAAGTTTATAAGTACAATTTTACTGTACTAAAGTGAGACTACTCCGTGTCAAAAACAGGACTCAACTAGGTCTTAAATATAATAATAAATAATAATCTTAATATAAACATGTAAATCAGGCTCAATTTCGGACTAAACCAACTCTAAATCAAGTCTAAATCAGGTCAGAAATGGGTCTAATACCAGAAGTGAGTCAAGTCTACAGCTGGACGATACCAGGTCCAAATTAAAACTAACCAGAACTTCGATAAACTTCTGAGTACAGTGCTACCCATTCCACAATTTGAGAATCACTGCCAGACAGATACTGTAAACCTGCCATTGATCAGGGGCCATAATGGATTGTTTAAAAAGTAGTATCCAAGCTGTGCATTCAGAAGTGTATGAAGTAATCCAGTGAACAGTTGTTGGCTTTAAATGCAGCTGAATTACTGTTAGTGTTAGTCTCCAGGAGAGGTGTGTGCCAGGAGCAGATCACAGGTAAAACTAAACAGATACAGACCAGTCGTGATGTGGTTCATGCCCGCAAGGCTGCAGCCAGACTCTAAGACTTAATGCATGGCCACTAAAATACACACAAACTACTGGGTTAGTCAAGACAGGCTCTACAATGGCCTTTTTGCTTCATTGACTAAAGTAGGTAAATCAGGTGAATCTTTTTTTTTTTTACATTGCAAACTAAAACAACTGACAAGGCAATGGCTGGATCCCAGACATGGCTCTTTCTTTGGGATAATGAAATCATTATCCTATAGGTGGGGTACAACCTGGACAATGCCCAGTTAGTTACAGGGATGACACAGAGACATGCATGCAGACAACATCTGACTTTTGAAATGTATTCAATGTGCATAATATTATATTTATGTTTTTATTTTAGAAATATTAAGACATAATGTAATATTTAATAATGTTAAAACTGCTAATACTGTTCAGCATTAAGCAATATTTAGGTAAAGCCTTTATATTTGGACCTACCACGCTGATTTTCCTTTACAGTGGCAAAACCAAACTTTTATGCCTATGTGAATTTTATAACGGTGTTCATTTGAGGTCTGCAGTCTGCGGCTCCCTATGTTATTAACCAAACACCATTATAGCACCCAGTCTTTTTCTGTTATGGAGGGGCCTTTGCTGAAACAGTGGCTTCTCAATCACTTCTCTATGGCTTCCAATGGCCCTAATGCTAGACCCACTTGGGCTCGACTGTGTGCCGAGGGGGAATTTCAGAAGCATTATGATTCATGAAATTTGCAATTACTTAGTAAGTTAAGCACCCCTGCCCACGGTGGTCCGCAGCCGACTGCCAGAAACTCGCTAACTTATGAGCACTGGATTTATGACCCCAGTCAAGTCCAATTGGAGTTAATTTGCATCTACCAATTATAGTAATTAAGGCTCTGAATTAGGACGCAGAGAAGACCTCAGAGTGAAGGAGGGGGAAATTATGGCACAGTGGAACATGGGGATTCAGCAGAATATAAGTCCAAGTGACTCTGCAAGCTTTTTGCAACTGCAACTTTAATAGTTTTTAGATGAATATAGCAGCAGACTAACATTCACTCACTGACCACTTAATTAGGGACAGCTGTTCAATTGCTTGTTATCACAAATTGCAACTCATTTAGACATACAGATGTTGTGAATTGAGATTTGATTAAGAGACATAAATATGACATATTAGATATTAAAATATTTGCTGATTTCCACACACAACTCTCTATGAGGTTTACAGAGAATTGCCAGAAAAAGAGAAATTAGCCAGTGAGTGACAATTGTGAGGACAAAAATGCCTTGTTGATGTCAAAGGTCCGGGTAGCAATCCTCAACTGTGCTACTTTCTATTGGGTCAAAAATGGCTCATGAATGGAGTACCAAGTAAGCTTACACAACAACAAAACAGTGTCAATGCTCCAATATTGTCACACTTGGCAGTAAGCAAAGTTCTTGTGGTTTTTAGGCCAACTGAAACAAATTCAATATAGTTTACTCACATAGACCGCAATAAACAGAAAATAGCAGCTTTCTTACATTGACACGATGTATCAACAAGTTCCCATGACAAAGACACAATGTCGTATTCTCTTTTAGCCCGAACTGCATTACTTCATCTTCAAGGCTGCTCCCGACACAAGTTATTCATTACGATGATTGCACATTAAAGACCAAGCAACCAATTATATCATATTTAAACAAGATTTGAGGAGGAAACTATTACTTCTATACATAAATATATACCACCCTCGGGTCGAGTCAGAGGAAGAGCGCCATGTTCTCTTAATTTATTCTTTGATTTCAACATTTTATCTCCCATGTCAGAGAAATTATACTACTAAAAAATAGAAAATGTTTATGCCTCAGTTGCATTAGAGCATGTTATAAAAGTAGAGTATTTATCTAGAACCAGCTCATACAAATTCAAATGTTATATTTCATTTTAGGAATATTGTGTAATTTGACCCAAAAGTCAAAATATACTTTTAATATACTTTTGACGATTTCAGTTTTCAGAAACAAATTATTACAAGCTGGTTTCGACCTGGTTGAGTCCTTGTTCAGACCTGGTTTCGACCTGGTTGAGTCCTTGTTCAGACCTGGTTTAGACCTGGTTGAGTCCTTGTTCAGACCTGGTTTAGACCTGTTTGAGTCCTTGTTCAGACCTGATTTAGACCTGGTTGAGTCCTTGTTCAGACCTGGTTTAGACCTGGTTGAGTCCTTGTTCAGACCTGGTTTAGACCTGGTTGAGTCCTTGTTCAGACCTG
>JAVQKC010109898.1:0-31340 GCA_036025475.1 Philypnodon macrostomus | reverse complement strand
AGACGTACGGGGCGACGTATGGGTCAGACGTACGGGGCAGGCGTACGGGGCAGACGTATGGGGTCGTTTTCGCCGATATACACTTTGCTGTCGGGGACGACAGCACAGGCCTTGTTGTTAAACATGTTCCTACTATTCTTTTCTAACCTGGCAATTATATCTACCACTAAAACTTCAGGCTCTTTCTCCTGACAAAAAATGGTAAAAAAGAGAGCCATTTAGGTTTAGATATGGCTAACTTTTATGTTGTTGGATTTGAATATGAAAAGGGAGACTGGTAGAGAGCGTGGGCTGCCCTGGGGACCCAAACACAGACTTCCTCTAAAATGTTAATGGTTTGGCTAATTGAAGGTATGTTCTTTGTCGGCTGCTGTTTTGGAGGGTCCGTTTATGGCACAAGGTAGCACCGCTTTCAGATGTGATTGTATTTGACTGCCGCTGTGCTGGGACACCATTGGGCTTAGTGCCTTTTAAGATAAGTTACCGGGACATGCACACACACATGCACGCACACGCGCACACACACACACACATATTCAGCATGTAAACCTTACACACATAAGTATCCCCACACTTACTACACATGTATATGGCAGTCATTTGAATATCAAACGGTGGTAATTGCCTGTGGCGGTGGCAGGGGGAGTGTGGCCTCAGGATTCCCCGAGAGTGCCTCTGAAGTTAACGAATCATGAGACGATGCTCTTTTATACCAGCACAGTCACACTAACCAACAGCCACCCGAGGAAACGCCAGGTAGAGCAGTGTTGAAAAAGGAGCATTTTAGACACAAGTTAGAAGCCTCATGAAAATACTATTACGTTAACTATAATATTTAAACAGTGGGTGTAAACAAATTGCGATTAGATATTGCATGGCGCCTGGGATGATCATTGCAACAAATTACAGCTCCACTATTAAAACCCATTCGTTGCTGGATAGATGTGGGCACAAGCCTGACTTTTAGCACTCCTCACCAATCCAAGTACCTACATTTTTGACAAGGAGCAATTTAAGCTCTTGAGAAGGTCAGTGATTAATGAGCAAATGAGAAATGAAAAAATCAGTTTATGTTTTTAATAACTAGGCCCACGCTGTCGACAGCAAGGTGTATATCGGCAAAACAGCCCCATACGTCTGCCCCAAATGCTATGGCACCAACAATCGGACATTGTTTGTGATTTCTAAGGGTTTTCATATGGTTAATGAGCAATTAAGAGGCCCGCCCCCAAACCATGACAAACATGAGATGGGTCTATTTGACTTTTTTGATTTGTTTGGATGTTTGTGAACAATGTTTTTGTCGAAAATAAAAAAAAAATCCCACTAACTACATTCTTTTTTCAGTCTACAGGGGGCACTATTGGTGTAACAGCTATCATATTGATTAGAAGTGTTTAGGGGTGGGGGGGTAATGTGGTGTTTCAGATTTGAGCCTAATCAGTCAAGTTAGAGGCTGACAAATATACCTGGCTTCCCAATATCAATCCAATATTTCCGACTTCCTGTTTGTTGTAGGGTGGGGCCATAATAAATTTTACACTGGGCATGATGTGGAGAAAAACTGTACCAAATTTCATTGCTCTCTGCCAAAGTATGTGTGTCCAGAGTCCCATGGGGTCAAAAACAGGGGTGGGCGCTATTGAGGCGTTTTTTATTTCACATTAAATATCCACTAGCCTGGATCACTGTGCCAAAATTCATGAGATTGTGTATGTTCATCAGGATTAATGGCTCAATTAAAGTGCTTCAGGGCATTAATTAGTTAATTAATTATTATTCATTGTAGAAGTACCAAAATCAATCTAGTGCGGCGTCTTTATGATATGTAACTGTCCAGAAAATTTGAAAAAGATCCGGCAAAAATGTCTTGAGCTATGTTCACAGCTTTAGGTCATTAATTAATTAACTACTTAATTAATATTCATCATAGAAGCACCAAAATCAATCCAGTTCTGCATCTTTATGATAACTGTATATAAAATTTTAAACTGATCTGGCAATTGGTTTTTGAGTTATCACGTTCACACGTAGGATCTGCGCATGCGGAAGCGGACAGACGTGACATGACATGGTAGAACGCGCAGACAAATTGAGGTAGCAATATAGGGCCCCTTTAAGGCAAACTAATTAGAAAAAAGATGAAAGCCCTAACTTAAAACAAGATTTATCTTTGAAGCAGTGATCCCGTGAAGCCTGCTGGACCATCTTCATCAGTTGTAGCACAAATGTAAACTCCCAAAGATATACTGTATTCATAGTGCCTTGAGTCCAGCAGCGCCACATAGACTACAGTCTCTGAAAGGTGCCTTGTTGCTGGGAAGAATGATGGCATGGTAGAAGTGTTATTTGTCTTGCATTGCCGGGTGAGCCCTCACGTCCACTCAGGAGGAGATGAAAAAGGGACGGACGGTGTGTGTCTGGAGAAGTGCTAGCAGTGAGCTGGAGGACAATCTGTCAGCAGCAGTCATCACTTTACCCAGAGCCTCACCACTCACTCAATGAAGACCGGCGCGTACTGAACGGGAGCGATGGGTCGAGCATGATTAAAAATATGCATGAAATGAAATGCAAATCCTTTGTTCTTTAACTTCAGCTGAAATCAGAATATAAAACTGACCGCGACAACACAGAAACTCAACATAATAAGATCAATAATTATTATTATTATAAAAGGTGTAATAATGATAATGTTTGAAATGCATATACATATACTTTATTGTCATTATACATACAAAGTAAATACAACAAAGTCAGAGACTTTCTCTTTCAAGTCAGTTACCTTTGTAGCCACAGTGGCCTTGCAGCAGACTCTACCATAACAGCATGTGAAAAGGTGACATCTTGTCCAAAGACACAGGAGCAACATGAACTAGTTGAAGTAAGGAACAAACCGGAGACTTTCGGATTAGGGGACACTCTGCTCTTCTACCTGAGCCCCTGCCTCCCAAACAGTAAATCCGTATATGCCATGATACATTTTACATTTAGGAGTGGCACAATTTATAAACTGTTTACCCCATGTAAACAACAGTGAGCATCTCCAACCACTCACAAACATACTTAAGCATCTAATAGAGGCTGGCATTGCACGTGGAGGTGAAGGACACGCAGTGGGGCCGCCCTGTCATATGACACAATAAATGACTGATCCAGGCTCCAGCAAAAACAAGGACTGCTTTTCAATTCTGCCTCTTTTACTGAGTGATGAACCCTATGTAAGAGGTGCAGTGTTGTGGTATTAATATACATCAGGGGCCAGAGCGCCACACTAAATCAGGAGAACCAGTGCATTTGTTATTCTAATGACAAGCAATAGCCAAAGTCGACCAGCGTGAGGAGTTTGGGGGGGAAAATGAGAAAAAGTTAAATTAAAAAAGGTCTTGCTTTAGAGTGATTGGACTTGGTACTTGGATTGCAGACCAGTCAGAGTTGAAGGTTTGGGGTATTTAAGTGCTACTGCTCGCAATTCACCTATGGTTTTGTGTGGGGTTTACTGGTCACTGGAGTTTGTCATACTAATCAAGCTCGTTCTGTTTATAGTTTATAGTTAGTTAAACTATCCATTCATAACTACAAATACGACAACTTAAGTTTAAAAAGGGTTGTATTATCATCACAGACGACTCAATTTGAAGCAGTTATTCTGTATTTAAACTGGGGCAGTGTTCCAACATGTTTAACAATTCATTTTGACAAAGCATACATGTTTCGGCCACACAGAAAACACAATGTGTATTACAGCATATAGAGTGTGATTAATACAAGAATGGCTGTATGTGATTTTCCATCCCAAAGCTATGCCTAGAACAATGTGGAGCAAATTAAATCAAACTTACTGTGTCCGAACAAGCCTTAAACCTAGCCTTTCTCCACCACATTACCAGGTCTTTAGCTCAAATCACTTTTCTTCATATGTGAGGTGTTTAACCAGCAGCTGCTCCATACAACAGTTACATCATAAATCAGTTACAGGAAGAAGATGGAGTGAACCGCAGAAGACAAGATGGACGATTCTGGTGAACTCTGTGGATTGAATAATCAATAGTGACAAAAATAAATGACTTGACCATTTATCTGAGTCTGTGGTCAGCGCTATAGCACAATTCCTGTAATATATATTTCATACACTTTTATACCCATTGATTAGCTGCCCTCTAGTTTGTAAATTACGTGTTTATTGATTGGCTCATCACATAGTTGTGGCTTTTACAGTCGAGCTGTTGCACCGCTGATAACGACATCAACGCTGAACTGTGGGACATAAATCTTCAGCTATTTTCTGTTACTGTCCCATTACATTGTAGGTGATTATATAGGTACTGTACTGTAGATCACTTTTTATTCAATCATGTTCCACTTATTCCTGTTTGGGGTCATAGGTGTCTATTGCCTAGCCCAGCAACTATGGGCCTCAGGTGGGGTGCACCCTAGATAGTGCCCAGTTAGTTGCAAAGCTGACACAGAGCCATAGATGAAAACCATTCACTTTCACATTCATTCACTGTGGGCAACGTAAAGTCACCAAATCAACAAACACATGCATGTCTTTAGAAGATGCAACAAAGATGGACTAAACTACAGGATCACATGCAGTCTCCACCAAGTGAGGTTGTAGGATTCCTGTCCTGATGACCATATCCACAACCTCCTTGCTGGGAGACATGAGAACGAACCTTTCAGCCACAATGCATGCCCATTTAAAACTATCCTATAAATTATACAAATAATTATGTAAGTGAAATATAGAAAGCACAATTGCTTTAAATAATGAAAGCATATTTGAATTGTGATCCGTACAGCTGATGTCAGAAATATTGACTAAAGACATGAAATCAAAGATGGTGTGTGCAGAATTAGCTGTGGCAGCCACAACTGTCATTTATTCTCATTATCTGATGTTATGTGCATGTTCCACTGGGAGGCCGGCCTGTCCCTGTGAATCCGCAGATTACACCACACATCCGATGGGAGAGGAGTGTCCGAGTTGGAGGGAGTGAAAGGGTTCAGATCAATGGCGCCGGATCAATGACCAATAGGCCGCTCCGATACACTTCCTGCTGACGCGCAGATCTCTGGTTACACAGATGAAATGGGTGGGCCGGACCAGTGTGATAGTGATTTATGTTACCCTGGCAGATGCGTGATGATTTTGTAGAGGGACAGACTGATAAAGATGCCTGAATGTCACCAGCTGGACACACAGAAAAAGGGGTGTTTTAATGTTCAACCCAATGGACTGGAGATGCAGGTGACTGGGAGGACTGTTAACAAAATATGGGACATAACAAAGATGTTTACGTTGGACACTGATACAGCTGGGACGAGAGAGTGTAGCAAAAGTAGTAGAATCTCAAACCTGTGAACATGGCAATAAAATGTATTTTAAAAAAGATTAACTTCATATTAAGAATTGATTGATTGTCATTGATATTTTCCCCCTTCTAATCAGGAGCCAACAATGGGCCTGAGGCAGGGTCCACAATGGACAATGGCCAGTTAGTGAACAGACGCACATGCAGTATACTGATGGCTAACTATCAAACGTAGCAACTATAGCCAATTAATATGAATACATTTCACTTAAAGCATGCATGTCTTTACAATGTGAGAAAAAGCTAAAAAAATAAAAATAAAAATAGCAATAACACAATAAAGGAGGACATGCAGAATATTTTAACCATTTTAACTGTTTGGCTATAACGTTATAATTGCTGTCTACAATTGCTTTTGGGACTTACATCTGATACCTAGTCCATAACCTGTCTATTCCCTTCAGGTTTGACTAATAGTATTTATTTTGGGATTTCATATTAAAGGAATACTTTTGAAATTGACACTGGAATACACTATTGCAGAATCATGATGTTGACACAGAGTTACACTCAAATTATAAATGGAAGTTACCACATTACCACCAATATAGAGACGCGCACACTTTAGCACACACAAATCAAGTCAGGGCCTGTGTCGACCTGTCACTCACCCATGCCTCTCACTGCCAAGGTTTAGTGACAACTGTTAAATCGGAGCACGCTTGTATCACCGCTATGGCTAATGCTGTTAACTGGGGAGCAGCATCTCGGCTAACACACCTTGGCTAACTCTTAATTACCCCCAGATGAAGCCCGCACCCCTCTCTGTCCACATGGTGCCCCCCGTCCAAATTGGAGACAAGTGTGAAAGAGCTGACGCCATCATCTCGTGCAAGCATCTACCTTAAGTGTGTGTTGCCTCAGTGACAGACGTTCAGTTAAGTCCTTGGCTTCCTGATCCCAGCCTAAGGTAGGCTACCTCTACGAAACTGTGTCCGAGCAGCTCTTAGCAGTAGTAAATTGGGTTAACGCTCACTAAATGTCCCATCGTTAGCGTTGCTAATTGACTACTGCGTCCGATAATTAACAGGGAGCGGACTGCCTACCTCGCTAATCTTATTTAGGTCATTTGCATTTAAAATGGTTTTGGTCTCACTGGTGGAAACACACACTGAAGATGCTTTGATGGACAATCTCAGCTGCTCACCTACTTAGTCAGTCTTCTAACTACATTGAACATTCCAAACCAAAAGCAGGAACCTCTACTATTTTTGAGAAAATGTTCTAGTTGAGTAGTTTTGTTGTCTAAAGGTGCATTAAAATTTCACTGAAAATATTAGATTTCTATATTTGTAAAGCTTCATAGAAGTGAACAGTCCAGAAAGAATAGCAAATGTGTATTTATGCATTGTTAGGGCCATTAAAGCTGTTGTCTAGGGCAATGGTTCTCAAACTGTGGTACAGGTACCACTGATTACTTGGAACTGGTTTTACCCTGCTTAGTCCTAGTGCTGTATTAAGACCTATAGTCTTGGTGTAGACCTGGTTTAGAACTGGTTCAGAACTGAATTAGTCATGGTTTATATGTGGGTTAGTCTTTGGTGGTACTTGGTGTCAAAAGTTTGAAAAGTCTAGGGGTTTTCTAAAATAATTGTTAAAAACAATGGAAAGGGTCAGATAGCAGATTGTGTTTAAACATGTTTTGACCATTCTGCTTGTTTTTAATGGCTTTTTATGTGCTCTAAAGGTGAGCTGTGCAATGGAAACTGCACTCCTCAATATGTTTACTAAATGAGTTTTTAATGATAATGATAAACGTTAAACGTTGTCAGTAACAATTTGGTGACAGCTGAAGTTTTGTTCTGGACGGGTGTTTGTTCCCAAAGGCGGCCTGTTCCACTAAAGTTCATCACATCCCATTTCTCTTATTAACTATCTATGCCTGTGAACTCTTAATGTATGAGGCTGGTGCTGTTGTCGTGCTGTGATACCTCCAGATGAATGTTTCCTTTGTCGAAGCACCTTCTGTCCTATTTTGGCAATGACACGAGCGCTCTAGGTACCTACGGGGGCCACGCGGGGCTGAGCTCTCCTCCTGACTCACACAGGCATTACCACAGCACATTAGCTCTATGGAGGAGTGGGAATGAACGATGGACTAACGCCGCAGCCCCAGGCAAAGTGAAGACGTACACTGTACAGCCAGCTGCCATCTATTATGGATGGCCCGGGCCGACCCCCGCCGCCCGTGGTACAGGGGTGACAGGGCTGTCCTTGCCGAGGCGGTGACCTTCGATGGTGGGGAGAGGGCACTGGGCAGATTAAAAGTGGACTGGCTCACCGAGCAGTCCAGGCGTGCCCCTGATGTTCCGCCCAGATGGTAACCACACACACAAACAAACACACACTTCCTGGTGGATCCTGGGAAGGCAGATGTGGGATATGGGCACCGCCACTCCTTAGGGCGCTCAGCTTTTCTATATACGCAGCATTTAATCCCCACTCCAGAATTTTTTTTAACTCTGTACTTTTTGAACAAATATAATTCTAGCTGTGACTTTTGTTCACTATATTTGATTCAAACCTAGACATGCTAGTGAAGCAGGTTATAAGCTTACGGTTCTTGGACCAAAAGTAACACAGACTTGAGCAGGTCATTAAACTTCCATGTCTTAACCTCCTTTTACTGGACTTAAAATAACAGCACTATTATGTGACTACAGATCTGGAGGCAGCTCATGGAGTCGTCAGGTCTAACCAAGCTGTACCTCCTCCAGTCTCCTTCTGAGTGTTTCTTTGTCACTTGGTTCTGTTATATATATGTGATTAATCCATCACTCACTCAATCAGTCCATTGAATTTCATTTAGTGCGGTGTTACACAGGGCATGTGATTGATTCACTGCTACCTTTTCACTGAAGCTTGAATGACACAATACTGCTGCAGAGCCTCTCACACACTCTTGCACATAGCGCTTGCTTAAACTCGGCTGCACTGGGGTTGCCAGAGGGAGACCCGCGTGCCCATGCTGCCAAAGAGGACCCTCTGAGATTTACTCAAGGTCGCTGTGTCCAGCAGGCTGCGCCAACATCTGTTCAGAATGGCCTCAAGACTGGCATGAGAGCAGCCCGACTACGCTGCTTGACCTTGTATTAGCAGCCACATGTAGTAATGTAACACCAATGCTAATACTATATCCAGAGCATATAGACTCTCTAGTAACATTAGGCTGTTTACCTCTTGGCTGGTTAAAAGGTAACAATGTACCATTATAAAGGTGACATACACTCATACTGCGGAGATGGAAGGCGCTTAGTTAAGTCAACACTGAAGTTAGTATGAAGTGTAGTTTCTAAAGCACAACTTTAGTATATTATAATATTAGTTACTACTTCTCTTAGCCATTATATCTGTAGTCATTTTGCCATATGACAAGATAGTTTTTCTGTTGGCTCTGTTCAGAATACTTTCAGCAGGCTAATCACTGGGCAAATGAAAGTTTTTGAAAGACATATGACATTCTGCGTTAGTAACTATAGTGTTGGTATAGACAGAAAAATGATTGACCGCTACCAACACTTTCGTTGTTTTAATTCTTCATGGAGGTTGTTCTCTGCCAGCGAGCATCGATTTTTCTATCAAATACGAAAACAGGCATTGTGGCGGGGCCGCAGAGGTCAGTGTGAATTAGACAGAGGCGTCCCCTCCTCCTGCAGCACCATTGTCACTCCCCAAAGGCCTCTCTGTTAAATTGGCTAACACATAATAAGATCATAGAGGAGCATAGACATGGAGACCTCACTGTAAAGCCGCTGGACTGCATCACAGACAAGGCAACAAATACCGCTCATCTTCTAAACAGGACACTGATCCTAAACTGATTTCTGACAGGTGAAAAAAATCTACTTCGTGAGATCTGGCCATTTTCTTTTCAAATTACAGTATATAGAACTAAGTAAATATAGTAACTTGCAGAAACACAAACATGCTTTACACAAAAAGAGTTCAGTAACAGACATGGGTGAAGCTGACACCCCATCAGACAAAAAAATTACAAAAACAAAAAATCTGCTGTAAGAAATTTCATGTTTTTAAGATTACATTTTTATATTAAGTTAATTTCAGGTTAATAAGCTCCAAAATGCACAAAATTTGTCCGAACTCTTAAGTGGTATAATCTGGGTCTCATTTGTGTGTTTTTTTGTTGTTGACGTCACATATTAATCACATTACCTCAATTAATAAAGCATAAAAAGACAGCCTTCAGTCCAAACCACCATGCCCCCACAGTGTTATAAAAGTTATGCAAAATAGATGTAAATGTAAAGTATTTTGAGAGGACCTTAATGTACAGTATATCTTTGGTCATAGAATTGTGCCCTTTTAAGAACTCCTTCAGTCAATTAGACTTCATCTACTTCTATATCTCTACGGGTTGCTCCCATGTTCCTCAATTATCAGTTGAGTGAATCTGGGTTCAATCCCAAATTATCTTATTCTCTTATGGCCTCACCTGCTTTAATATGTCTCTATTATTCATACAGAGAAGTGCAGCCTCTCAACAGCCCCAGTACATCCCCACAGCATGTCCTCAGGCCCTCTGCCCCAAAGGCTCATGGGATACAGGTGCTCCCTGGGGTTAGTTTTTTTTCCAGTCTGTGAGAGAAGCCCTCGAGAGGAAAGCAGGCAGAACAGTGCAACAGCAGCAGCAGCAGTTTTTCTGTTTGCTTGATGTCACTATGATGGAAATATGCACCAGTGAGAAAGCGCAGAGGGCCTTTGGGGGCTGAGAAGTACAAATATTTTAATAACAAACACTTTCACTGTTTGCCTCCTGTTACGGCACCTGGGTGTTATGTGAATTTACTGAATTGTGTGCATAAAGATATAGATGTTTTTCTTCTTTTTACTGGAAGTGGTTTGGTAAAAAAAGTTTTTTGCTGGTGATGTGTCCTTTGGAGAACTGTCATTAATCAAAAGTCAAAGTCACCTCAGATCTCGCATTAGAATAGACCAGTTTAGCTGCGGCTGAAATTGCAACTGACCCCTCTCGCCCTGAGCACTTATTCAAAATCAGAAACACGGCCATCGGGAGCTAAAACAACTAAATTGAGTGAGGTTGCAAGAAGCTAGAGCGAGAGTGAGAGTGCTAGGGGAAAATACCAAATAAGGTGATGCCAACTGGCAATCTCCGTGGGTTTCTTTGAGCTGTCTGATGGGTGACTTACAGCTCTGTATCCAGCCCACAAATGTAAATGGTAAAGAGGGTATTACAAAGACAATAAAGAAAAATGTGGGCAAAATAGTAGCGCGAGTCTAAAGCAAAGGCCACAACATGGTCAGAAATTTTGCCGGATCTAGGATCTAGCCAGGCAGCAAAAAAACATCTGACATTTGACAATATTATGAACCACAAAAGACTCATTTTAACACACCCATGTTGAATTTCAATTGTCACATCTTGCTATTGAGTGTGACTCTATTATTTAGCACAGAAAGGCCATTCCAGTTGCACGCAATTAACGCATTGGTCGAGCTGTGTGTGCGCCCGTGTTCAATGAGGGAGTGGAAAAGAAACAGAAACTCAAAAAAAGGGTGTGATTTTTGGTAATGAGCTGTCAGTCATTTTTCAGTGGCCAACAACTTTCATCTGCCCTGATTCCTCCCAACCTCCCCCATTTATCACTCTCTCTCTCCCCTCCCTGACGCGGGCCTCGAACGCCCCGCGTCGTTTATCACGTCCGGTGGAATAGAGTTTCTCCAGCTGTCAATTTAGGAAATGGAGTGACGAGCGGGACCCCTGGGAACCTGCGCTAATCTCACACCGCAATGTTCCTGAAAATGATGTACATCTCCAGTATAGTCAGCTACACGTGTACCTTTAGACCCTATTTATCCTGTCAGTAAACAAGCAACTAATCAAGGCACCAGGAGAGTCTTACTGAAAGTCATGTAGAAGCTGCTCGATAAACTACCAGCACTTGAGCCCTAATGGTCAGTGGTGGTGTGGGCTGTCAGAAGCTGTAGTGAAAAATGCTGGCGTCACAGTTGTGTGTCTCACGGGGAACAGATATCATGGAGGGTTGCCTGACAGGTGTGTCTGATGAACAGTGAGCAAGAGTCATCACTGACCACTCAGACAGGACACCTATACTCCAGACACACGTTCAACAAACAGTAAGATGAGGTAGGAACACTTTGCTAATGTGTGATATACTTGTTTTAATGGGCTAATGAATGCTTTTGCGATGCTTTAATATACATTACAGTTATGACTAACATGCAATTTATTAGAAAAATCTGACCTCCCACTTTTGGAATCCCTATTTTCATTGCATTCAAAAAAGGGCTTCAAAACCAGCCAACCAAATAAATAGTGGTATTGGTGAAATTAAAATACAAAATCATATGATGCCAGAAGGGATTATCAAATTCTATTGTTATGTAATTTATGGACTCAACATTTTTCGAGGCTCTTTACATTCAGACAAGTAATCCAAAAGTCACTCTATACTTGGATAACATCTTTAAAATAAAATGCAAGTAAACCGTCTCCCTTTGTCTACAGTCCTACTGTCTTATCACACATCCTGAGATGGAGAAAAACAGTTCTCCAATGGCCATAGTACAGCATTTATGCCATTGGTGAGGCCACTTGTAATCACCCTTGTGGTTTAAAAGGTCAAGAGGTGAGGGGTTATGAGAGATAAGGACCCGGGGGACTGTCATAAAACACTTGGGCACTTCAGCCCTCGTTTGTCATGCCACAGTTCGATCTCACTCATTCGTCTTGGTTAGGGAAGTCTTTCCTTTAATAGACACACGTTATGTCATAGTGCCACAATGTGACTACGCCGGCAATATTTTTAGATTTATTTTTAGATACACTACAGAAATGTTTAAAGCATAGTGTATTTTTGTCTGTGAGCAAAAAAAATACAGAGTTGTCGGCAGGACTCCAGTGAAAAATGTGTGGTGAAATTTCTTTGTTTAGCAGCAAGATATAGTTTACCTTTTTAGTTTAGCTAGATTAAATTCAGTTTTAAACAATGGGGGCAAAAATAAGATTATACTAAGCCTGTAGGGCTGGGAATCACAGCTTACCTCATGTTACATAGCTCACAATACCAATAACATCACAATATGGCATAATAGATAAGCAGATATTACCAATTTTAAACTGTATAATAATATAATTGGAGAATCTTTTTTTCTGAAATAGAGTTACCAAGTCTATTTAAGTCTAAAATAAGAAACACAATTTAAGTACTATAATACATGATTCAATCCGATATCCAAACAGCATACCGTATCGATACAGTATCACCAAAAAAAGTCACGATATATTGGAATATCGATATTTTCTCCCCTACTAAGCAGCCATGTTTTTTGAAAGAATATGAACTAATGCACTAAAACAAAAAATAAGTTTTATTTTTCAAAGTCAAAAGTCAAAGCAGAATTCGTGGAGTCAGTGGCAACAGTGTGACTGAAGGGTAGTCAACCTTATCTACATATTGCACTATTGTATTTGCCGGGACAGAAAGACACAATCAAACGGCCAACCAAACAAATGAGATTCCCTTACATTAGGTAAGCGTGTAATCACATTTCCTATGTTGTTTCTTTGGGCATGTTGTGGATCCACCGGGGAGCTGCCGGGCTCAGGGTCACAGTGCAGCCCAGTACAGGCCCGCTTCAGAAGCAGTGTATCCCATTAAATCACAGGAAATGGCCCTCTATAATTGTATTTATCCCCCCATAGTCTAAATTGAACCTAAACCCATTTATTGTTTTTTTACTATAAATGCAAAATATCTCAAAGTCTTATTTTCATCTTCAAACAGTAAGTCTTTTTTCAAAAGTACAATGAACCCGTTTCAAGATAATTTTTCTACACATTATTTGGCCATTAATTATACAAGAATACAAATTAGTATTATAAAAAACAAACAATGTCTAAATTATACCCAAATCTAGAAAGGTTGAACAGTACTAAACTGGTTTTAAGCAAGACTCCCCCATAGTCCTAACCACATTCATGGTCAAGTCTTTGCTCCAGCTGCTGAGACATCTCATTTAGTGCATCTGCAAACAGCATTATAGGTGGAAAGACTTGAGGAGATGTCTCGCAAGCATTAATCCCATTTGTGTCCTAACTCATTTCCAATGTGCATCCGGCTGCACTCATGGAATATAAGAGGTAGAGGTAGAGGCAGCGATCAAATGAATGCAACGCAAACATCTCCAAGGTCTTCTTTAGTGGACGCACACAAAGGAGATGTCATCACTGAAAGCATCTGCATTCAACACAAAGGAAAGAGCATTGATGCTAAAATACGCCACAATAAGATGCTAACTGAATAAAGTCTACATGTGGAAAAGATATGAGGAGGGGAATGTCTGATGCCTTCTCAACTCAACGCAAATGCCAAAATAAATGTAACATACTATTAATATAAGTAGTAAAAAGCTTGTCCAGTCCTCTGTAATAAAATTCATTTAAATAACAAGCCCTGCAATGGCTGTTTAATTCTCAGGGTTGTAATTATTTTAGATTATAAATTTGTTTCATAATGTTCTGTTGATGTAAAAAATATATATATATAAAATATATATACAAAAATGAACTGCTTCAATTCAATTTTTTTTAAATTCAGAGCTTGTTAATACAATAAATAATATAAATAATAAATTGTTAAAATCTGTGAGTGAAAGCAGTGCTTAAGTCATCATGATACTACTCTGTCCAGTCAAAATACACCTAACTGTCAATTTAAGTAGGATTATGCATGGGGACATTCAATGTCATTATTGTTTATGATCTTTAAGGCAGTACACCATATAAACTCCACAACAGCATAAAGTCAGTGAGCATCGGGTAAATATGGGAAAAAATATGAAATGTTGGCTGTAGTTAAATACTACCCTCTAGTGGCTACTACCTAAATGTCTCAGTATAGTCTGTCTCAATGCTGGGCTGAGCTTTTCGACTACACCTGTCAAGTTCACATATATGACACACTGAACAGATAATCATTGTACGATTCACAAAACACAGCTCCTATGTAAATGTTTAAACCTGCAGATATGAATAACACAACTAAAGTATCAATCTGACTATAACTCAATAAAGGACTAACTAAAATGTCACCTATTTCTGCTACCCTTCAACAGGCTGAGAAAGGTTGTCTGTAAACTGTGCCAACACACCGGCTACTGCTATTTTTACTGCGATGCTTGTGGCAAGAATGATGTCCGCCACCCTAACTCCATCTCGTCCTGCCTGTTAGCATTCTGCCACTTGGTCACGTCCAATTAGTCGTCCCCTAAACACTGTCTCTCATTAGTTTAGCCATAACCCACTCATCGGGCCTTGATTTGGAGAATAAATCACCCTCGCTCCAGACGCTGTTGGACTGCATGTCTCTTTCAGCTCTGTCTCTACCTCAGCCTCGTTAACCCTGTCCAGAGTTTCTACGGCGACAGTCTCCGCCGGGCCTCCTCATTGGACATGGCAGCCGGCAATTTGCATGCCAGACTATTTCTCTTCATCATTGGGCCTCTTTCTCGCTGCTCATTCGCCCACTCCCTCTTCTTCTGCCCCGATGCTAGAAGAATAGAGAATAACTCAGCAACTGACGGCAGACGGCATGCACGTCCTTGTCCTACAAGGTTACAAATCCATTTCATCTGTGCAAGGGGGGAGTGAATTAAAATAAATGATGGCCGGACATTTATTGCATTCTGGGGTGAAGGAGGGATTGGGGAGGAGAGGGACAAGCTCCCGAGTGCGACTTGTGTCTCATACTGAGTCGGACGGGCGAACAGTTTGATATTTTGACTTGGACGACGCAGCAATGGCACCAACAATGGAGACAATAAAATTATCCTCAACAGATCCTAGAGCGTTTGTCTTTGAGTCAACGTGTTTGAGTCTGCCCTGAGGCGATGGTAACATTTACATGAACTCACATGTCAGTGATGATATCAGCAGCACATGAGTCAGACCAGGACAGGTCAAGGCTACACTGGACCACACATCTCAACACATCTCACACACATCTCTCACACACATCTCACATACATTTCACACACATCTCACACCCATCTCACACACACACCCATCTCACACACATCTCACACACACAGCTCACACACACAGCTCACACACATCTCACACACACAGCTCACACACGTCTCACATACATTTCACACACATCTCACACACACATCTCACACAGCACCAGTAGATATTTTCAAGAATTTTAGAAATAAATATAATCAAATCAATCAAAATGTTTTAATAATAATAATGTAATGCAATAGACAGTGATGTTATTGAAGCTACAACAGGTGTATAGCTGGTCTAAACAGTGATTAACAAAGTGTGAACCCTTACTGAATATCTTGATATCTGATGGACTATTAATGTATCAAAGGATATTTACAATGCAGTTTGTTGTTTTTAACAAACTGCATTGTAAATATCCTTTGATACATTAACAAACAAACAGTTAATCATTATTAGAGACTGTCAGTTGCAATGTCACATCCATGGAATTTTAGACTGTAACTCTTCATTAGCATGGTTTAGATTGTTTTATAAAATAGTTTAGGTTTTGTAGGACCTCATTTTCAAGCAGTCAATAAGATAAGATGTATTATGAATTGAAAACGTATGTATATTTTGTACCACTTTATACAAGTGGTTTATTCCCTTCTGTGACTCGGCTGAAAGATGGAGATGTTGTTTATAGCTGATACTGGAGAAGCTCTGTGCATCGCTCTAAACAGCTCTGGGTCCCTTCATACGGTCCAGAAATACCTCTCAGACCCAAAGGAATAGTTGCTAAGTGTTTTTTTTTTCCTGTTGACCACAAAGCTATCAATATGTCTGCCTCCTGACACCGGGCCCTCTCTGGACCCTTAAACTTTGAATGCTGACTGGCTGCACAGCTCTCCTGGACCTATTCCAGAGCACTCCATTGTAATAGAGTTATTTTTAGACAAGCTCACACAAATATATACAGTTCTGTCATTGTTCCACTAGCACAGCCTAAATGGTGGGTTAAGTAAAATGGCTCAGCCCAAGGATCTAAAAAGTACAGTAAAAGTAAAAAGTGCTTGCTGCCAGCTGGCTGTAGGACATTAGATGCAGTATTTGCTGTTGTTGTTAAAAGGCTCTAAACAATTAGCAGTGTGTAGTTTCACATGTGACCCTTGGCCTCCTGTTGACCAGTGTCTGTGAAGACTGCACAATATCATCATCTCTCATCCCTTGATTGTGGAGGAGTTTTTGAATGTCCACATACATCCAGCGGCCTCTGAAGTGACGGGGACAGCCACACCCGCCTCACCTTGACCCCTCTGACCGTTACCACTTCTACTGCTCTGACCTCAGTCTTCACAGGTCCTCTGGCCTCGCCGCTGACATCTGAGTTATTACCATAATTACCCAGGAGGCATTGCAGGGAGCTGAGGCCGTCCATGTTTAACAGAATATTTGGGTGTTTTATCGGCTTTAACTCAGCCCCCAGGGCAGGCAAGAGGGGGCAGCGATGATAAGAAAACCACTCATGTGGGAAATGAAGAGCAGCGCTCACAGACACACCCAAGAAGAGGATGAAATATAATGTTAATGCAGCAATGGCCAGTGCACATATGTCATAGATCCTCCAAGACAAGGTGTAAATATGCTCATATATTCAGCTGCTGTCGGCCAGAAGGACCGGCTCAAGATGGATCCTAAAAATAGCCACACAACAAAAAGGACACTAAAAATGCTGCTTTTTGCAGAACCTACAGAGATGTTCTACAGTTTTGTTTTTGTTGTTTTGTCTTTACTGTATTTCAATAATATTCCAATGCTGTGAAACCCATGTCTCTAATGAAATGTCAATGCAGCAAGGAGGCCATGCATATTCATAGAGTGAAAAGTACTGCCTTTTCTGCCACACACGGCACAGGGGTCACTGGCATCAAAAGAAACAACAGCATGTGCATGTCTCTATAATTATTTATCTTTACACATCTCTGTCAGCCCAACAATGAGACAAACACACTCTCACACAGCATCACCTACTCACAAAGGTCAGCATATTAGCATCCAGTACATACAGTCATCAGGCTCTGCTATTTCTATGTGACTACCCGTCAAATATGTCCGGTATGGCACTTAGCCGTGTGTGCCCATGTCTTATTATGCGGACCCATCTGTGTGAGGTCAAAGGTCACGGCCGGGCCTGGCAGGGGCTACAGGTGAGCAGATGAGAACAGTAGGGGCTCACTTTAATTTAGCTTAGCTCTACAGGATGCAGCGCACCGATGTACCTGGGAAGGACAAGCTGAACTTTTCACACAAAGCCTCAGACTCATCATCAAAATGGATAGAGAGTCTAGATCAAACTGGGCCATACAATTAGTGGTGTTAGGATGTTTAAGCCATTTTAAACCTACAGTACAGACAGATTTGTGTGCATTTGTCTGTGTAATGAGTGAGAGACAGAAAATGTGGGATCTGGCTCGGAGCAGATTCCTGTCTAGACTCAGCACGAAGAAGCCAGCACTAACCAGGCACACTACACTGTTTATGTAACATGTCTCCATAGACTACAGTGTGAGAAAATATTTCTACTCAACTTCCTTTTACAACCCGAAATATGAACTAAACCCCTGGCATGTTGGGCCGTACTGGTTGCTGTTTTTAATCTCTCTGAAGTCATCCATGTGTGGCAGTTCTGTAAAATGTCCTAAAACAATTTCCTGATTATCCAGTTGCAGCAGTTACGGGAAAACTTAAGTGTGGACAGTTAATGTTGGACTCAAATGGAAAGACAGTCTGACGAGCTGATCTCCACTCAACTAAATGTTTATCCCTGGTTTTGAATACACAGATGATTAGCATAGCAACAGTAAATATCAGAGAAGTCTAGTTCAAATCAAAGGTGAAAAAAAGCAGTACACTGAAAATGAAGAAAACGTAGTCAGGGACAAATAATCCTGCAGGGTTTGGTAACACGAATAAACTGAATAATCGCTGGAAATGCTGACGACCAACAATGACACATCTGCCGTTACTAATCACAACAGACATCTCGGAGGACAGCAACTTTCTACCATCTTATAATGAGAACTTTATCACAAATGCTAAATGTGTTGAGCCAATGCAGACAGCATTATTGTGAATCAACATCATGGTCGTGGCTATTTCATATTCATGCTGAGGTCCAATGACACCTTGTCCTCTGGTTCCCCAAAGGCCTTAACTCAGCACATCTCCAGCCCTTTAGCCCCAGATGTAAAGTAAACAGTCTTCACCTCTGTGACATCAGATCGTCTTATGGGACCGAGCCATCACTGAACGCTGCCAAAGACCACAGCGATCAACATAGCAGCAATACAGAGTAAAATAAAAATAATAATGCTTATACTTAAATTAAGTTCATCATCTGATCTACAACAAATAGTATTCATAGACAACATTATGTCTTGGTTCTACCATCTGAACCACGGCAGTTTTTCCGGGGTTACTGTAAACCTTCATGGGAGGTGGAATACTGTCCTTTGTATCATCACTGAATCTGACTTATTAAGTATTTATTCAAAAGCAGAGTCAAGTCCCATTTACTAAACATTAAATTATATTTCATGGTCAATATCTTTCATGAAACTATATTATATTTCCTTCATGATATGTCCCTGAATAAAGTATTTCAAAATGTTGTGTCCTAGTGTTGCTCGGATGTGAATTTATAATGCCATTTAGCAGAATGTAATAAAATAGAACCAATTCAAACTAGCCTCAGACACAACAGTTCCACATGACCTAACCTCTAGTCACCGTCTCACTGCTGTAGTCTGGTCCTATACATTTAGCAAGTGACCCAATGACTCACAGTGGTCAAAACAAGTGAGTAACTGTCGTCGTATGACTGGAGTCGGTTTTAGGGGTCTCCTGTTGCTGTTCCTTCCAAAATGTCTGCCCCACTCTGACTCATAGTTCTGTTACCCCAGACACAGCAGACCAAATTAAGCACACTGGCATACTACTATTGTGTCTCGCCAGAATTGGAACTCTGACTAAATGGTGGTCAGAGGGTAGTCTGTAATTTCACCCCGTCCTGGTTGTTGTCATGAACTTGCATTGGGGTCACAAAGTTAATTCATCGAGTTTATGTTATCTAAGGACCACTATCCAGACAGAAGCTACAATATTTTAAACGTATACAATGACAAAATCTATGTTGTTTCCAAAAAGATCACAAAAATTTGGTCTAAACCAGGACTAAAAATGAAGCCCTCAGCTTACAGTGGTCAGAGATCTGCTTCTTGGACAAAGCCAGTCAGCAAGAATCTAACCTACATTAGTGGGATATGAGCACATTTTCCTTCCTTACTTTGAGCATGTGTTTTTGTTTTCATGATTGGGTCTGGGGCTACATTCCTTTTGTGTGTGCTGCTTGAGACACAGAGATGGCCGAAGAGTGACTCACTAAAACCTGAAGCAGCAGAAGTGAGGTAATCACTGGAGGCAGCTCCGGAGTGAATGGAGATATCTGGGATCATGTCTAGGAATCCCCAGACAGTTTGGAAAACCTACAGAATGTGGGAATGTGGGGGTGGGATGAGATCACGGGGAGACTTCTGTTCAGCAGACCCGTGTCTGTCCAGGCTTTTGGAAATGACACACACAATCTATAAACTTGCATATTATGGTATATTTTTTAACAAACAAGGTTAATATAATTCAGAAGAATACTTTTGTTTTTTATTGTCTCATTTTCATTTGTTTTCCTAATGAATTTTATTTTGGTGTCTATAATGTTATCCGTATTTTATTTTGGTGTATAAAAATGGTCAATCTACTGTCCCTATTACATGTTGTTCTACGTTTAGTACTGATATAATTACCATGTTATTACTGTCTAATAAAATGGGTTGTGGTATTACAGTGTTTATGTTAAAACTATATTTATATGTTGTATTTAGTTCCTCAGCTCTGTCACACTTGCAACATTGTTTGTTAAGCAGCATCACCTGCTGGCTTAATGGAGAACTGCCCATACCTGCTGAAAAATGGGCAGGCAAGAATGTGCAGCACAAAGCATGGTGAAAGATAGTAAAATTGGTTTGATTATTTGTTTTAATTACTGTACTAATATTACTACTAAGTACCAAAAATGCAACAGCAGTGTTTTACAAGTGTAACATAACTGTGAAGGGTTATGTTTTAGTAGTAGTTAGCATGAGGCATGATGACCCTAAAAGTACAATGTACATAAGTTTTATACCCTGATCCTTTTGTGTATTAATATTTCGTGACAAACAAAGTTAAAATTATATTAGTAACAGTGAGCTACTTATGAGGAAAAAAGAAAAGTAAAGTAACTATGACAACCAGCAACAACTTCAGCAAACCTCTAAAGCAGCAGGTACCCAGCTTCCTTACAAATATTTACCAAATTTGGGCATTAAAATCATATCTGCTACTAAGTGGACATTGGGCAAAAGGAAACATAGTGGAATACCAGAGCCCATGTTTGGATAAACTGTGCCATGGGTGGATGAATGAGCTTTGGCCGAAAATAGCTCTGAGAAATATGACTTTGTTCCATGAATAAAGATAACAATAAATGGGCCTAATATAATAGTTACTTCAAAAGGCCTTCAAATAAACTTCAGTCCAAGTCATGGGATCATGGGAAAATCTAGGAGTAATACAGATAAATGTTTGGTCCTTTGGACATTCGTTAATGAGGCCAGAAAAAGTCAGGTTTGATTACATTTGGAAGTGCTTCTGTTAACAGGATCTGTTGAAATATATGAATTATTTTATATTGAAATGCCCGTGATCACTCAAGTAAGAGCCAGCCGCAGACTTTAAAATGTTTATTAATTGACTTTTATAACAGGAGCTGCTGTTTCAGCCACAGCTCAGGCTTACAACAAGTAGGATACTAAGTGCTTACTAACCAGACACTGCGTCTGCGCAGACGTAACACCTCTCACGTACAGAACAGTTAAAGGCAAATAAGAACAATAACACGTAGCTATTACAATATAATAAAGTACGGTCATAGATACATTTTTCGTTTACTTGCATAAGTGGTAATTAATCTATATTAATATTACTAGTTTATTATAGCCTACGTGAATCCTGCGTAGTGCCACTGGAGGGCGAAAGATTAGAGTAACTAATACCAGTATTTCAGAGAAACGGACCAAAGTTAAACTGTTAAAATGCCATAATATTTCTCCCTGGTTTTAACTCTTTCTTTTACATTTATTTGAGGTAGTCACATGTGATTCCTAACATATCTTTACAATATCATTATAATTTTCTCTGAGTCTGTTACGGCAGAGTCAGGAGCTTGAATGAAGCTCGCATCCAAGCGCAGCCTGCGGTCCCTCCTCCGTCAAACGTCAGAAAGTTACGGTACTATAAAACTGGTTAAGTCCACGCGGATCTCTCAAAGTGCTGTAGCGCTCATCGAGCGGACTGTCCCTTCGCAAAAAACAAAGGCTCTGTACATTTTTAATGAAACGGAAACTCTCCCGTCTGCTTGACCGCGCTGACTGCCGGATAACACATGTGAACCTGTGATGGACTTAAATAGCCTACTGATGGACGAAAACATTTGGATTTGTTATATCAAAACGGGTGAAACTACAAAGCGAACAAAGTTCTAATTACTAATTAGACTCGATAGTATCGACCAGGTAATTATACCGTCACTAATCTCGGCCATCGTCGTGTTTCATACCTATCCGCAAACCAATGCAGCAAGATGCATTTAGGTAAAGTCTTTCTGTTCATCCTCCTCTTGAACTGCGCAACTCTGAGCTCGTCATTGTCGACCTGTGCCACCGTAGATCTCGATCATGTGAAGAGAAAGAGAGTCGAGGCCATACGGGGTCAAATCCTGAGCAAACTTCGTCTGACAAGTCCCCCTAAATCAATGGGACCGAGCAAAATCCCCTATCAAATCCAGGCGCTGTACAACAGCACCAAAGAGCTGCTAGAGCAACTCGGGAAGGACCGGCAGCAGAGCTGTGGTCAGGACAACACAGAGACTGAGTACTACGCCAAAGAGATTTACAAATTCAACATGGTTTACGGCCCGCAGGAAAACAGTGAGTAAGCCTCTACGTCACGTTATTGTTTTAGCGTTTTAACCACTAACGGACAGCTGCATAATTACGAACCAGTTCACGTGGTTCCAATAAAATGCACTAAATTAAACATTTTGGTTTAAAACGTCACCCACCTGTTGTATGCTGCGAAACCACTCCCCCGCCTCACTCTGGAGCCTGTCCCTCTTCCCAGATGTTCCCATTTCCTTTCCCGTCAGACCCAAATAAGAGGGGACATCTGGGCAGACAGTGGATGCCTTTGGGAGATACCCAGACAGTATAACTGTAGTAGGCGTTCAACAGGTTAAATGAGCTTCAACATTCTGATGAAGAGTCCCATGATTCTGCTCAAATCTGATCACTCAAATGTGTGTGCCCATTTCAACATCATTTAATGCTTATTATCAACATGAGTATTAACATAATCTTTATGTTTTGACTTACATCCAAACCAGTCTTTGGCACGACTGTGTCCTCCATAGGATAAAGCTGTGAAGTTAACTGGAAAAGCAGCATATATCAGCACTTGAGGGAGGTGCATGCATGTGCCTGTCTGAAATACAAACTAAAATGGGATCAAATCTGTGAGAGAAGCACAGACGGCTCATGGTCTAAAGCCAAAGCCAAGGCTGTTTCATCACAGAGCCTTTGAAATCAACAGGTGTTTCTCAAAAGTCCATTCAGAAACCCTCTGTTTCAAATCTGTATTAAAACAGCAGGGTCTTTGTGTGTGGCTTTCACCTGCTGTCAAATGTGGCCCTAACGTGGACACATGTGCCTTTTTTTGCAGAAGTGCACCTGGAACACTTTTCAAAGAGCTCTGATGATCTTGTGTTTGTACTTACCTTTGATATTCTCCATACCACAGCATGGCATGGATGTTTGTGGTCCAGAAAAAGGAGGTCCAACCGCAGGCCTGTGGCTGTGAACAGAACATACCATGAATATGTATACAAATACAAAATGGGTGGGCCACAGCAAATTATGTACAGTAGTAAAGTAGTAGCAGCCTAATTTTCAAAATAGTCAGGCATGTTCACAGTTGCACTGGTTAAGTAATGGTAATGGTTACTAAAGACAGAGGCTTTTTCTAATGGTATGACTGCTGAAGCAATATTCACCTCATGCACTACACACTACAAACCACAAGTGTAACATTCACTGTCAATTGGTCTAACTAGAAATATGTGCATTCAACTGTGGACTATTTCACATTGATACAATTTAAGAGATCTCAAAATTATTCTACCTGATAGAAGTATTATTTTGCAATAAATACATGTGGAGTTGAATTAGAATCATTTGCTTGGACTGAGCCACGGCGGTGGTGCAGTGGGTAGATGCTCGCCCTTCAACCAGAGGGTCGGTGGTTCGAGTCCCCGCCTGTGCACACGCTGTCAGGCCCTCCCGTGGACCCACCACCATAAAGGGCTGGTGCAATGTGGATCGGGCAGTGGTCGAAGGCAGGAGGTCCCTGCTTAGACTGCTGCCTCCGCGACCCGGTTTCGGACAAGCGGAAGAAAATGGATGGATGGATGCTTGGACTGATCTACTTTAGTAAATTGAGACAATTCAAGATTTTTCATGATACTGCACCAATTATACAATATGGTCCTGAAGGAAAATGCCCTTTTATAGCATGGCATGCGTTCAAGATTTGGCATATATCAGTGACTGAAGATGTGGAGAAGTCATCATGGGCAGATGAGCTTCGGGTCCAAAAAGTTGTCAGTGGGACAGAGGATAACTGGGTTGTGGTATGCAGATACTAGAGACATTAGGTCATAGTAAAATGCTTTCAGAAAAACAGCAAATTCCAGCAAATTTTACAATGACTCTGATATCCATATTATAGGCCTATTATTATTGTGTCATTTACAGTAACAGTACTGTGACACAAGACATGCTGTCTGGTTAAAAAGCCTTCAGTTCAAGTGTATGATTTAGTCAAGGCCTATTTGAAGTTAATTCTAGCCATGTGACCACACTGAACACATTATTGAAGGGCAGATATTCTTGCCATCAAAGTTTCATTAGTTATTGTTGGCTGCTCACATCTTGCTGTCTCTTCATGTTAATCCCTGACAGACTCAGTGATGTTGTGGTTCATGCTATCATGTTCTTTTACATTGTATTGTTGTTTCTTTGGTTCAGATGATCTTACCCACTGCTTAAAAGGAGTGACCTCCAAGATTTTCCGCTTCAATGTAGCTGCAATGGAAAGAAACTACACCAACCTGTTCAGAGCTGAGTTTCGAGCTTTGAGGATCCCAAACCCTAATGCCAAGAGGAATGAACAGCGGATCGAGCTCTACCAGGTGCGTAAAGGTACAGTTTCATTGTCCATATACTTAGTGCTTCAGAGCAAGTCTAAGCAGCTTGGATAAAATAAGAATTTAATTTAGACTGTGCTAGCTGTGTAGTTTTATTACATACAGCGATTTAACACTACATGTGCATTTTTAGTTTACAAGACGTTTTAAACTGTGATACGTATGAATGAATTATTATGTATGTTACACTAGCTTAGCAACCATGCTAGCATAGAGAAAACCTCCACAATGCTAACTACTTTTTAAATGTATCATAGCTGAGTAACTTCAGCATTAACTACAACGAATTTAGCGTTAATTAAAACAACAAAATATGGTACTTACTTTTTATCATATGATCCATAAAATAATCTACAGTTTGACATCTGGATTTTAACTCATGCGCACTTGCTAGCCCAACAGTGGCACATGAGAGAGTTAACAGGTGGGTCTGATTAGCTGCCTGCTTGTCATATAATTGTTGTAATACATGATTACATAATTATTACTAATTTAGCGTTAAGTAAATAAATGTAAAGTCAATAAAAGAGAATATAATAATACATTTAATTAAACCTAAAGATGCCTGTCAGTTTCTCTCCAATTAACAAATAGAAACCAAGAATAATGAATTGAAATGTAAGGTTAACCCTGTGCCTTTCAGATTCGCAGGCCAAATGAGCACATCAGAAAACAGCGCTACATTGGAGCCAAAAATGTATTGACCAAAGGCACTCCAGAGTGGGTGTCTTTTGATGTGACTGAAGCAGTGCGAGAATGGCTCATGAACAAAGGTAAAACATCTTTTATTTGGACCTTTATTTAACCGGGAAAATCCCACTGAGACTGACTTAAGAATCTCATTTACAAGGCAAACCATTGTACATGTAGAATCTGTGTCATATGATAGAAATGATCTGATCAAATTCTCTATCTGTAATAATAATCACTTTTTCCCAGGATCAAATAAGGGTCTGGAGATTAGCGTGCACTGTCCATGCCACACTTTCAACCCCAATGGTGACATTATTGACAATGAGAACGAAGTCCTGGAAGTAAAGTTTAAAGGTAAGTGGCACATGTAAGTGGACTGTATGTTAATATCAGGCACCACATGTTAAATAAACCTTAAACCTTTGAGAAAGTCATATTTATATTGTCTGTGCTATCTGCTACATGTATATTTAGACTAGAGATGTGAACATAAAGTGATATTTTAAAGGGATTGATGGAGAGGAGGAGCAGAGCCGCTGGGACCTGGATCATCTGAAGAAACAGAAGGACCAGTCTCTGCCACACCTGATCTTGATGATGATCCCACCTCACCGCCTGGAAACACAGTCCACACGCAGACGCAAGAGAGCCTTGGACACAAACTACTGTTTCTCGTAAGAATTTATTTAACAAAAAAATGGTCCTACAGTACAGATACTCAATAGTGTTTTTTCCTTGACACCCATTGTCTTCATCTGAGGCTATAGTTCAATTTGACTGTTCCAGAACCACAGAGGAGAGCTGCTGTGTACGAAAGCTTCACATTGATTTTAGACGTGACTTGGACTGGAAGTGGATTCATGAGCCAAGTGGATATGACGCCAACTACTGCTCAGGGCCGTGCCCATACCTGCGCAGTGCAGACACCACACACAGCTCGGTGAGAGACACAAGCTGGCTTTAGAAACACTACTTTAGGTCAAGAGTAATGTTAACTCAATCATATATGTATGGTGTATTTATAAATAATTTGTGAGGCTACGTAGCAGGTGGCTGCATATACCAAAGGTACAATATAAAACTCTTATCTACAACTCTGTACTCCATCTATGGCTTACAATACAACTGGGATGTCACACCTTGAGTGTGGCTTGGTGCCAAACAATGAAGAGTAAAAGTATGTAGTAAATGTACTGACATGTAATTGTTTTGTTTTTTTTAGCTGCTGAGCCTGTACAACACTTTGAATCCAGAGGCCTCAGCCTCTCCCTGCTGTGTACCTCAAGACCTGGAGCCCCTTACGATACTCTACTACTCCGGACGGACCCCCAAAGTGGAGCAGCTCTCCAACATGATCGTGAAGTCCTGCAAGTGCAGCTGAGATGACTGAAAATGAGAAGCAGCAAGGAAGGATTTTAGGCACAACTCAAACTGTTTTTAGACTTTTAGCTGTGATCAATTAACATTTCCTTCTGCTTCACAATCTTTTGTTTTCAGTCTTCATTTTGTCCCTTCCTGTTTGGTTAAAACTACATTTTAAACATTACATTTTTTAAATGTCAATTGAAAAAACTGCTGAAACGTTCAAAGCTAGTAAACTATAATCTATGCAGTTGGCTCCAATTTTCTGCCCTGAAGTCATGTTAGGTTGGATTTCTTCCTTGGACCTACCTTTACTACTCTCCTGTTTGAACAGTGGGCATTATCCTGAAACAAAGGGAACGGACAGACCTGCTGCTGTATCCAAAGCCATAGTTGTGGTCAGAGAAAGGAGAGCCGAGAGGATGCCTGTCGGATTTGCAATGGAAAGTGGATGAACAAAGAAGCTGAGCCAAGCTTTTCTTTTATTTGGACAGCTAGCAATGATGAACTTTTTAGTGAATTTAATAGAACAAATAAGAAAAGGACTGCAATGGAAACGCAAGACTTGAGCACACTGCCATTCACTGGACGTTATCACTCCTAACTTGTTCAGGCTATTTTTGGACCTTCAAAACTATACTGGAAAGGAAATAGTTACACGAGTTTAACTAGATGTCTTTTACAGTAAAAACAGATTTGGTCTGTTACACAACATTTAATATGATTTTCTTTCTCATAAAAAGGGATGAATTGTGAAATATATCACAGATTTTTCCATTGGACAACATGTATTCATATATTAGGTATGGACATTTAAGCCTCAAAACGGTCACAGTAATAGTTAGCTAACAGATCATTTCAATTCTGTGAATATTTAGTTATAACCGGTATTCCTCTTGATCTTTTTCAATTGAAAGTATGTCCAAATTTATGACGGTCATTATGGACGGTTGTTCGAGTGACTGTGTTCCAGTTCAGTTTTTCTTTCATAGATGCTAGATGCTGTTTCTTCTTGCAAGTGTGTTTTGCCTGTTTTTTGTATTTGACTTCTAGGTTGTTGTCTGAGTTCAGATCATTTCTCCCCCATTAGTATGAACTGTATTGGCACTCATTGTTGGATCATCTCACTTCTGTCCTGGCGTCTGTGCTCCTAAAACACTACAGTCTTTCAGTACCTCTGCTTCTCTGCTTCTCTGTTTTTGTTGGTACTCTTTCGACAGTGAAGAGAAAAGACTATCATAACAGTGGCTTAATGTACAGCAGAACTCAAGTTTCTGAACCCTTGTACAGTTTGACATTCACCAAGGCGATTTGTGTTTGTACTGGTAATGTCTGGACAGTGATATTGTTTTGATTTTTATTAAAAAGACAACATGAAAAAGTCAAATGAGCAGCTATTAAATCATTTCTGAAGTGGGATAAAATATAGTTACATCTGCGCATAAACCTAGCCACTTGTTGTGTCTGCCATCTTGAATTTCAATTTAAAAAGCTTGCTCTGGTTTCATACAAGCATATTTTTTACGACTTAAATTTCAACAGCTGCTTCCTCCGGGCAAATGAACAGGCCTACAGTAATAAATTCACCTCCTTTGCAGCTTGACGGCTTTTCCAGGCACTGACAATTATTCATAGTGTCTTTACATAGAAATCTTTGCACATATGCACACTAAATGATATTATTATATAAACCATAAAAATGGTTCTAACCCATCTGGTATTATTGTAAAAAGAACAGCTCCTCCACAAAAAATATTGTTAAAAAAAAACATGGAGAAAAGTACATATGTGGATAAGCTCAGAGGTAGGTAGAGCCAGAGATTGTACTCAACTGAATGTATTGTTAAAAAAATAATACTATCGCAGAAGACAGAAGAATAAATACATTTTCAAAATCTAAAATTTCCAATCAAGTAATAGACAGAGGTGGGTAGAGTAGGCTCAAATTATATCAAGTTAGTTTTGTTCCTTACACACACCCATGGAAGTACAATGTATTCAGAAAGTTACTGACTTATATGTATCTCACTACTACCCATCTCAGTTTGAGCTAATACAAAATGACAAGTGGCCACAGAGAATGTCTTTTCTGTGTGTGCCCGGTATTGTTCCCTGTCACAACCAATCACAGATGGACTGCAATGGATGCACATAGACCAGAGGGCACAACAAGGTCTAAAACCAGGCGTCTGGGCCTAATGGCTTTGCAGAACAGCCTGTACTAACAACATGGACACATTATGGTAAAGAGCAGCCAAAGCCCACGCATGACTGACTTTTGACCTTCGGCAAAACAGCAACAACTAGACTGAAATTCGGAAGGATGTGCAGTGTGTAGTCACCAATATTGATATTAGACCCAGACAGGATTTCTTGTTATTCAGAAATACAATAAAGGAATACTGAGCAAGATTTAATCACATTGGCTCAGCACTGAAACATTACACACTGTACCTTATTATACACACAGTATTTTATTGTATACCTTCTATCAAGAATTGCAACAAAGACTTTCCTATCCTGGCACTGAAGCCACTGGAGCTTGACTTTGGTGATCTTAACACTTTCGAGCCAAAAGCATAATCTATTAAATAACAAAGGGTGCTTGAGGGATACTCATTTGTTTCTCTATTATCTCATGAGTTGATTTGAGTTTGAGTGTCTAATTGTGCAACTGCTGTAAATTGCATAATAAGAGAAAAATGAAATGTGTAGACTGACTCATCACACGGTCTGAGCTATATCATGGGATGCATATAGAGCCTTTGTTTTGTTCTGTTGCTTGCAGATCTGACCACCTCAACCTCAAACCTGCAGTTAAATACCTATTTCTAGCTGCCGGCTACTGGAAGAGCGAGCCTTAATCTGATCAGGTCCAGTTTCTGGGTTGGACTTTCTCAGAACGTGGTCTCGTCCAAGGTTTTACCAGTGATGAATTGCATGACACGTAAATGCACAGAGGTTTGGAAAACTCTGTCCGCTGCTATTCCCTGAGCAGATTAACAGATGTGGAGGCAGAAAAAACACACACAAAAAGGGTGTGTGTGTGTGTGTGTGTGTGTGTGTGCGTGTGTGTGTGTGTGAGTGTGCGCTAAAAGACTATAGTGCAATAAAATCATCAGGTCACATCAGACCAGTTCACAGGCTCCAATGTTGTTTAAATAGGGCTTCCATAGTATATACAGTTTAATCCTGTACTGTATAAACCATGACTTACACTTAGAGAGAGTATGCATAGAGCCAAACTTAATTAGATTGGAACAACAAAATAGAACTGCCCTATAATAAAATCATCAGGTCATATTGGACCAGTTCTCGGGCCCCAGTGTTGTGTAAATGTTGGGGCTCCCATAGGACATACTGTAGTGTAGCCAGTGGCCATACTTACTGGAAAGAGTGAAGGCTCGGACAAATATGTAAACATATATATACTTCATAGACCTTAAGAGCTAAACAAATGAATGGGAGGTCTGGATTGCACTGATGCATTATGTTACTATGGTGGGTGGGTGGGTGTTTTTGTGACTAACAGAAACAAAAAGCAGAGACATTGTACAATTCACTTCTTCACACCTTAAATTCTAGACAGTTTACTGCAGTATCACTGAGGATGGCTGAGTTGAAGCAGGGACAGGTCAAAGAGGGTAAAATGCTATAACTTATTTATTCTCACTATAATAAAATAACTGTATAGCATTAATATTATTTGTGTATGTTTTAAGTTTCAGTATGTTTTTGTTTTCTTCGTTCATCTTATATCTCTTCCAGCTACTGTGCAGCTACTTTGAGCTCGTACATGAACAACATACAACATTTAGAGTGACCAAATCAACTAGTGTAATTATATCGGCGAAAACAGCGTGTCGCGAATCACGTCGGTGTTCGTCCGCGTCCGCAGATCCTAGTCTAAACCAGGACTAAACCAGGACTAAACCAGGACTAAACCAGGACTAAACCAGGACTAAACCAGGACTAAACCAGGTCTAAACCAGGACTAAACCAGGACTAAACCAGGACTAAACCCTGAGTCTTCCCGTTTCTTCCGGGCTGTTCCTGATGTTCCTGATGTTCCTGATGTTCCTGATGTTCCTGATGTTCCTGATGTTCCTGATGTTCCTGATGTTCCTGAGCAGGTGAAGGATGCGTACAGACTAAACCCTGTGATTGTTATTCATGAAACAGATTAAATATTAATCTCAGAAAACAACAGCTTTGTTTCGGACGATTGTACAAGACTCACTTCACCGTGAGCTGCACACACTCACACTAACACACTCACACTAACACACACTCACACTAACACACTCACACTAACACACTCACACTAACACACACTCACACTCATACTAACACACTCACACTAACACACACTAACACACTCACACTAACACACACTAACACACTCACACTAACACACACTCACACTAACACACACTCACACTAACACACACTCACACTCACACTAACACACTCACACTAACACACACTCACACTAACACAC
>JAVQKC010109895.1:0-34309 GCA_036025475.1 Philypnodon macrostomus | reverse complement strand
ACACTGTGGAGAATCACGGTACCAAGTTCCATTGCTCTCTGCCAAAGTAAGTGTGTCCAGGGTCCCATAGGGGTCATAAACATGGGGGCGCTATAGAGGCATTCTTTATTTGACCTCTATAATTTTCCTATGTACATTAAATATACAGTTGCCCGGATCACTGTGCCAAAATTAATGCGATTTCATTTATGCTCAGCAGGATTATTGGCTCAATAAAAGTGCATCAAAACATTAATTAGTGAATTACTTAATTGTCATTAATCGAAGATGTACCAAATCCAGTTCTGCATATTCATGATATGTACCTGTGTGCAACAGTTGAAAAAGATCCAGCAAATAATAGATATTCTCATGCTACATACTGTACACTTTCTGTTATTCTACACTGTAATGTATAGATCAGGATTTGTATTGCTTAACCTTGGCCTAAACTATCTGGCAAAGAGCTTAAGGAAGTGTAGGGCTGGGACATTGGCCATTAAATCACAGGCCTGAAATCTATTGAAAAGCCGAGTTGATTTAGAAGCCTATAAACTCTTCTTGATTATGCATGAATGAGTGTACTTTGGTGAAATAAAATACTACTTATTAACAATGATAATATGGGTGGGTGGGGGGTGAGGGGGGTTTCAAGCAGACAATTAGTCAGCACTTTCCTGTTTGACTAATTGTCTTTAATTAAAACCTGAATGGAATCCTAATTCAAGGGCCAACAATCGTAGTGCATTTGGATGATTCTGTATCTACCACATTGGTCCACATAAAAGCCTTTATTGTGTGTTCTATTTAAAGTTACCTACCTACAGCCAATAAGGGCTGGTAGTGACTGATGTTCTTAGTGGTGAGAGGCGGACACATGCGGAGGGCAAATGGAGGCAGAGGCAGCCCAGAGAGCAGTCCGGTGAGCAGGAACTTCAACTGGACTTCATGTTGGTTTGAAGACGGAGGAGGCGTCTCACCGGCTATCAAGGTCTGACCTACAGAACAAAACAAGGGATTAAATCAATGTAATAAATATATACGATAGTTTTACAGAATCAAACTATATTTTACAACTACACCAATCTGCTGTCTGCTTCAGGCACAACATATTTTGCATTCACAACGTTATGCCGACCTTTATTGAAACAAGGATATTTTATTGAAAAGAGCCATTCTTCATACACCCACTAATTCGTTCAACATTGTAGGTTTGAACTTCAGTGAACAGTCTGTATACTTACATTGAGTTGCTGCCATGTGAGTGTTTTTCTTTTTACAAAATTTAACATGAAACATTCCTAAATGCTGGTCGGAAATAGTGTGCACAGTTTAATCCAATGTTCAGATTTAATCAACTTCAAACTTTCTCTCAGAAGCAATTAAAATGTAAACATTAGTAGCCTTTACGATTGGCTCTAAAAAAGCAAAACAAATCTCATTAGATTTTGCTGCACTTGTTTCATTGAATCCTATAAGGTTTTCTGATCAGGAAATTAAGCCTCATTAAGGCTAGGATTACATACATGCTTCAGATGTGTGTTACCATCACTACCTAGGGCTTTGCACTATAAAACAATTTATACTAAAAAAAAACATTGATTTTGATAGCTCTAAAAAAAGCTCTTAATGAGGGCCTTCTCCAAAATTGGTTAATCATGTCTCTTTGATTAGAAACATCGTCATTTGAGGGAACACTTATAGTTTAATTGGCATGGCTCAGAAATCCATTTCACTCTCCATCATGTTTTATGTTCTCTGTTTAAAATGCATGGCAGTACAAGACATAACGATGTGCGATAATGATAAAACTCCAAACAAACAAGCAACAGAAAGGCACAGGAAAGTCAATGGCTCTGGCATTTGAAAGAGGAAGTAAGGGCTAAGTGAGGCCGAAAGGTTTCTGTGGCATTGTTTATTACCTCCGCCAAGGAGGTAATGTTGTCACCCCTGTAGGTTAGTCTGTCTGTTTGTTTGTCTGTTAGCAACTTCACACAAAAAGTACAGCACCAATTTAGATAGAATTATCAGGGAAGGTCAGAAATGACACAAGGAACATTTAATTTGATTTTGGGTGTGATCTGAAGTATCGTCTGGATCCAGGATTTTTTTTAAAGAATGGCATCTGTTAGCAACTTTGTGTCAGAAATGACACAAGGAACAATTTATTACATTTTGGAGTGATCCGTGGACATGAGCTGCCTTGGCAAAGGTCAGCACCTCCGAACGCTTTCTAGTTTAAAAAGTACTAATCCTGCAACTCACAGCACATAACCCTGCACAGACGTTCTCCTAAGACAAATATAGTAGGTTGTGCAAAGGTTGATCAATGTACTGGCATCAGAATATTGAGATGTACAGAAAATAGTCCTTTCTGCGTCACACATGTTTTTTTTTCATGAAATATACAGTATTAAACACACATTTATCAATTAACGCTTAAGTTCACTATGTCTCTACAGTGTATGCATGAATGGTTCAGAGTTCTAGGGTATTAGGGTTGTGGAGGATCCCCAATACCCTGCTCAGTGCATAAGAAAGTTGTGCATCTGCCTTATAACATAAAATGTATTTTGTATTGTGCATTGTAGTTCACTAATCTAATGTCAAGATGTGTAGTCTTTGGGTGAGTTTGGCTCTTTGCAATTTAAATCCAATACCTGTTCACTTAAACTGACTTTTTTCATTAATATGATATATAATGAAGACAGACTGCAAGCATTAGTTCGTCATTTGCGTAATTACTATTCTTCCACTGTCTATGTGCCTGTCCACTGTCACCCCATCTATAAAATTTTCAACTCTTTTCCACCACAGTGCTAAAGTCAAAATTTCAGCACCCTGCAGGGCCAGAGCTTTATAACATGAGCTTTTATGCAGCAACTGTCATCCACAGCCTTAGCTTCAGGCAGTCACCGGCCTCAGTGCACGTATGTGTGTGAGAGGAGAATACAATACAAAATCCTCTCGTATTACTACAAGCACTGCACCTCCCCAAGGTCCTCTCCTTCCTGTCAGTTTGACTCACCTGCACTGAAGAAGTCAAATAAAAACTGCATATCATTACTATTTTATCCTTCACATCTGAAAAGGGTGGACAGGGGCTGGGCAAGGACTACAAAAAGAGTGTAAGACATTGCAAGTGAAAGATTTTAAAGACAGCAAAGTTAGATGAAGCGAGTCCAAAGCACCCATGGGAGTCTATAGGGAAGTGCCCAGTCTGAGGAATAAAACTAGCCTAGTGGTCTTTGTAGTGAGCAGTGGTGGCACATTAAAGTGATAACAGAAGGCTGCCCTGAGGCACACCACATAAAGAGGTAAAAATTAGGCGCACACAAACACAACTAACACACAATACTTTGTGCTTATGTCTTTGGAGTTTTGGAGCAAAAAAGTTATAATTGTTCAGTTGAATTATAGACGCGTGTCAAGTTAACTCTTATACAACAAGGACAAAACACTAAATCTCCCCATAGCCCTTGGTCTTTCATCTTTAAGTGCATCTTCCTAAAGGAAGATGGGTAACAATGATGCAAACACAAATTACAGTGAACAGAATTTAGGTTTGTGTAGTAGAATATGCACAACATATAAATGTTAAGTATTATAATGGCCCTCCTGCTTCACACTTTATCAAACAAGCTTCACAATGACTACTGCAATTGCCAATATGGAATTTGTCTTGGAGCATAAATGGGTGCAAGGCTAACGGATGCAATATTGATGATAGAAATTCCCATTAAAGTCACCAAAGTAAAAGGGCTAGACTTGTGTATGAAGCTTTGATCTGTACAAACTGACTAAACATCAGTTGCTGCTTTTTGAAACAGCAATTTATGATCTACAAAATCAGTACCTTTTCATGTTTTTGTTGCTGCAGTTGCCCAGAATTTGACCCTGTTTGTTGCCATGGAGACACAAGAGTCTCCAATGATGAAAAGGCGCTTTCATACTTTGTGGTTGAAATTCATCTTAATCTAAAGTTTGACCTGCATTAGAGAGTTTTGAGTGCATGCGAATGTGAATTGCTATTGCTATTGTCTGGATGGGTACAACTATATGAATATGCAGTAAGACAGGTGAAAAGATGACCAATGTTTTGTGTAAAATGTTGCCTTAAGCCCCAACTCAAACCCTGTTCTTACCAATCATGCTATTGAGGGAAAGATCCTGAATCCTCTTCTGGTTTGGACCCAAGGGTGCTCCACAAAAAGCCACTGGGGAGTAGAGTGGTGACAGTCCAGAGCTGCAAGGGGAAGAGAGATATTACGTCATATCTGAAAGTAAATTTTTTTTTAATGAAATGCATTACGCAAATGGCCAAGGCATACTGCATACTCTTTGTTGATAATAGATGGAGTGGTTCTCTTTCTCCAGATTAAATGAAATGAAGGCAATTTTTGGAAAGATTAATTTACAAAGCAACGGAGCTGAAAAAGACCAGATTCTTAATAACTGTAACCGCCCATATCGTTTGGTTATTTTACTCTAAGCTATTGATTCTCAAACTGTGATACAGGTAACACTAGTTTCACCTGATTTTCACCTGATTTTCACCTGATTTTCACCTGATTTTGATCTGACATAGTTTGGTCATAGGTTAGACTGGTGTTACATTTAGACTGGCGTTAATTCTAATCAGGCTTATATTAGCCAATAAAATGGTACTTAGAAAGCCATATTGTTTGAGGTGGTACTCAGGGTTAAAGTGTACAGTATATTGTCTATGAGCTACTGAATACCAACATTGCCCCGGGAAATGTATAGCATTTTCCGCATGCATGCAGAACAAATTACAACAAAGTGGTTTTTCCATAAATATCCCATTTTCATTTATCTTTAGACGCTCAGTCCAAAGTGACAACACCAGCTCATTATAAGGAGTGTAACGGGAATGATTAGTCATGTCAGTACACAGAGCCAGTGCCAAAACCTCCTTTAAGCATTTGTTTAAAGTTGTTTGTGCCCAAATAGACAGACTGAACAGCAGAATGCTAACCAAAAAAGAGAAGGCTTTAAATATCAATTCAGTTTAGTGAAAAAGACAACTGGTGGAATGTTCAAGTCAATTCATAATAAAAAAAAATAATAAAAAATCCCAAATGGCAAAAGCAATAAGGTTGCTTCATCTCAAGCTTAAGTGTTTTTGCTTGGTTTGCTTCGAGGCAGACATATTTCCACCCATCATCAGTTAGGGGAAAGATCAATATTACATACAATATACCCAATATAAATTTTGTTCTTTTTCAGGCTTTAAAAAAGGTAGTGTATGTCAAATTTACTTTTCGTTAACATAAATGAATGATGACATATTTTATTTTGAACTTTTCACACTGTTTGGTGAATATGTTATTAGGCATTGTTTGTGTAATGTGTATATATGAAATACAATACAGTGTTAAAATAAATTGTGTTCACTACTCTCCAGTTGGTCTGTGCTTTTCTTAAGCAATAGGTAACTCTTTCCCCCTTGTTAGTGATAGATGGCAAAAACAAGAAGCACTGGTTAGGAGAGGGGCAGTTTATATCATCATCATCACCACTAAAATTATTTGTGAAACAATATTTGGAGGTCCACATACAACAGAGTGTTGCTTTTATTTCTTCTCTACAGTTTTGCTTTTTTTTGTGGGGTAGGCATGTTTCCTCTACTTGCACAAAATAAAAAGAAACTGCCACCTATAATTACTAAGGCAACTAAATCTTAACTGAAAACTGCAGCTACCTGAACGATTCACTAAGAAATCTAAATTTAGGTCAGAGGATTAAGCCACTGTGAGTCAGCTTGTAGCACTCACAACTTTAACCATATCCTTCCTATCTTCAGGGCTGTCACATGTCTTTGAAGTACCATAGAGAAAAGGTCGGTCAGTGCTTGTACCTGGGATTAGCAGTAGTTTTGCCAGTGTGAGCTTTGAGCTCCCACAGCATGACTCTGCCATCGCTGACCATAAGAGCAGCGCTGTTTTCATTGACAGGGCAGATGACCATTCGATACGGCCGCACTGTCTTGGTGACTCTGATGGCATCGCATTGAGAACGTAGGTCATACACAAGCTCCTGAACACTCTGCTCAGGATCTGATAGAGAGAACAGAAAATATTCAGCTAACAATTTAAGCATTCAATTAATCATCTTTTGCTTTTTCAGGTTACAAATAAGAGGGAAATGGAGCCTCAGCATCTCAGAAACTATGGGCCTTAATAGGTAGTTTACATCTATGATAATTATATATTATGTTAGTGGCAGGGCTGACACAGAGGCACACATACAGACAACCATTTGCTCTAACATTAATTTTCCTATGTAACCTTACACCTACAGTGACACAAGAGGAAAATGTAGAGAGATTGTACTTGACTGGGCTGAGAATCAAACTCACAACCTCCTTGCAGAGAGATAGGAGCATCCCACATTTTAAGTTACCATTTTGAAACATAACACTAAATGCAATAAAATGTGATAATGTAATTGAAACATAACTGAGCTAAAACATATAGATATAAGTTAAAAGCAAGACATTATGAGTGCACATAATGAAAGCTACTGGGAAAACTGATACATTACAATCTTTAGGTGCAGAGGTAAGAGACAGTAAAACCATTTCAATAAAGAAAGAACTACACATCAGAGACTTACTATAGTAAAAATGAACAGCAGAGATATAAGCATTAAAGATAAGTGAACCTGATACATAGATTCACAGAGACAATAGGCTCCTACAGCACATAGCCCATATTAAATTAAACAGTTTGAGGCTAAATGCTCTGAACTGAGGTAACAGAGGGTTGCTGCCGGTTATAGTGTTCAAGTTGAAGATCTGAAGTGCTTTTTTCCAGTGGTCGAGTAAGGTTAAGTGTGGCATATTACGGTTTTAGTAGAGGTTTCATTGTTTTAAACCAGTCAGTGTGAAAACTATACACTCAGCGGACTTTTTTTTTACAATACTTTACTTTAAATACGCTCGCATCTAAGTCAGTGCCAGTCTGCCTCTTGCCTTAAGCAGCTGGGATAAACTTGATTCCTCTGTGATTCATTTAGGATAGGCTGGAAAGCAAAAAGATGAATGTAAAAAAATCTATGCAATTATTATTTGCACTGCTACCTACATACACAATCAGGCCTGTGCTGTCAGCCACGACAGCAAGGTGTATATCGGCAAAACGGCCCCATACGTCTGCCCCATATGTCTGCTACCACTGTCACCAACGGGCACCATACTCAGACATTGTGTGATTTCTAAGGGTTTTAATATTTCCAATTTTTGAAAATTCCTTAAAACTACATACTTCTTTCAGTCTATAGGGGGTGCTATAGAGGTAACTGCCATAATATTGGTCAGATGTGTTCAGGGCCGGCGGGTAATTAGGTATTTCAGGATTGAGCCTAATCAGGCAAAGTATGTGCAAGTTAGAGGCTGTCAAATATACCTGACCTCCCAAGTTCAATTCAAAATGGCCGACTTCCTGTTTGTTGTAGGGTGGGATCATAATAATATTTTATGTTGGGTACACTGTGGAGAATCACTGTACCAAGTTTCATTGCTCTCTGCCAAAGTAATATTATATGATATAATAACAGAGGTGCAATAATGTTTTTCTGACCTGTTGCATCTTCAGTGGAGGTAGAGCGGCAAACCCGGAGAGTGATGCATCCATTTTCATGGAGGCAGTAGAGGGCGTCCCGTTGAGCGCAGGGTATTACCTAAAAATACAGAGGGCATGAAGCTAAACAGGTGACAGGTGGCACTTTGAATTAGCACTGGATGAATGCTTCATCCAATAAAACATAACTGGAGCTTAAATAAAACAAAGGACAGTGTTTTAGTCTTGAAGGATTTTATAATGGGTTGCATTAGCCTTGACAGCAGGAGGTGCCCCTGATTTAGTGGCAGAAGTTCACGTGTGTTTGATGGATACACACTCGTCGGCATTTCTCTGTCTCTCTTTACCGCTAACATCGTCCACACTCCGGGATGAACTTTTCCTATGGCCGTGTGATCAGTCATGCAAATTGGCCGCATGACAAGCACTTTATAACACTTAGAGGAGAGAGGCTTGTCCCAGGCCAGCCCCCGACAGCTGAATAATAATAACTGCCCGCTCTTTAGGCTGTGACTTTTTTGGACAACAAAGACTTTATATGCACCTTCTGTTCCATTTAACTGTAAGTAAAGGGATTCAAAGTAAAGTGCCATCAAGCCACAAAGTATGATTTATGAAGGTTTTGTGAAGACATATTTGATAAACCTAGAACGCGAGAATGTGGAGAAACACAGATCAGCGTAACTTATTTCAACCATATATTACTTTTCAAAACAATCTACAAGTCTCTAGACTAACCTCCAATGACCTAGAATAAGGCAAAGCTACATACTAAATTAAAACTATAGCAGGACTAAATCAATAGTAAAACCAGGACTAAATTCATCCATCCATCTTCTTCCGCTTATCCGGGGCCGGGTCGCAGAGGCAGCAATCTAAGCAGAGATGCCCAGACTTCCCAGACACTTCCTCTAGCTCTTCCGGGGGGGACTCCAAGGCGTTCCCAGGCCAGTAGAGTGCTATAATCCCTCCAGCATGTCCTAGGCCTTCCCTGAGGTCTCCTCCCGGTGGGACATGCTACAGCATGGTTCAATTTAAGATTACAATTTGAGCAACACTTTGGCATTGGCACATGTCAATCTTCTTCTGGTGGTGCATAAACTATGCACTAAATTGTGCATCCGTAACACTAAATATTATCTTCTTGTGTTTTTTTCACTCCAGACACTGTGTCCACGGTTACAAGGTGAAACTTGGGTAAAACTAGAAAGACTGTTTTCCATTACTGTCTGAGCAGCTGTGACAAATCCTCAATCTAATAGCCTTATAGCATTCATCACTTTTCAATTAGGAAAGGAGACCGTAAAGAGAGGCAATAGGCACCTAAAGGTTACACATACTGCCGGGTTTGGCTCTGGGAAGACCAAGAAGTTGGCTTTTATCTGTTGCTGAAAGGACTGGGCAGACCTGCTGTGCCACTATCAGACAGACATAAGGTGAGAGGGAAGTGGTGGAGGAGAGGACTTTATCATTCGCAGCAGGGGAAGTGGCTTTGTGAACGGCTCGAAAACTGATGAGCACTTTCAGTAATTGAGTTTAGGCAGAAACTGTGACGATGGTTCATTTGAGGGGAAGTAATATATGACGACGATCAAAGGCCTAAATCCTGGAAGTTTTTTTTTTTTTTTTAAACAAGAGCTCTCACCTATTTTTATCTCACCCTGGGCCACAGTGCTAAGCCAACTAAGCTGTTTTTCCAAAATGCAACTTGAAAATCTACACAGTAAGCGTTTTTCATTAGATTTAGGCACATTAAAAAGAGCTGAGAGAATATTTTACATAAACTGGACCAAAATGGCCCTTTTATGTTGTTTTCAATAATGACCATCGACAACACTGCCTCATGCTGTGACTGTTGCAGTTAATGAAGCTAAAGAATGACCACTACTTAGAAAATGTGTTCTGCATAGACAACAATGTAAAAGGAAATGTGTAAATCTACACAACTAGCATTGAATAGACATTGTTACCCTTATTTTTAAGAACTGGAAGGAAAATTTGAGCAACCAGTAATGAAAAACACTTTCCACAGCAACAAAGAAACTACCAGCAATGCTCATTATGATTATAGATGGGAAATTGTAAACAGCATCATCAAGCAAACATTAAAGGAGTAGACCAAGAACCTTCATTTCGAAATGTCTGCCAGTGGTCTTTGTATTAGATCTGCTCCTCTTGCCTGATGTCTGGCTAGGCTAAGACTTCTTTAAATTTCTTTATATACTCCATTACCTGTGTAAAGGGCACCCCTGAGCGTTCGATGGCCACCACACCCACTGTCTGGCTGAGCTCCAGGTCTAAGATGAGGATCTCTCTGGGGTACAGCAGAAGCATGTGATTCCTCTTGGAAGGCAGGTATGAGAGCTGCAGACAGTCGTTCAGCGTCACAGCCTCCGCACTATAGCAAGATCCAGAAAAGATGAATAAATTAAAGTGATTAAATAGTCTCAATAAAAGCACAGTTATGTATGGGCACTGTAAACGCACAAAGCTCAAATTAATTATAGCAGGTTATGTATAGTATAAACACATCGTGCGGTGAATGAAGGATAAGGCTTTAGACAGAATAAACACAAAGACAACAAATGTCAAATAAATATCTTACAGCATGATTTTCATTCTCATTTGCTCATAAATTAGTAAATGACACGTTATAGGCGTATAGGAGTAGGTAAGAGGTGTTACAATAAGCTCTACTCTTTTATTTAGAAACATAGAAAATCAGCTGCCTCCTGACCTAGAATAGAAAAAAAAACAATACAAAATAGTATCAGAAAACGATATAGTGTGTTTGAATACTGCACACCCCCAGATGATGATGGTAAACTACTGAATACTACCTATCCACATGCCTGCACATAATGCCTAGCTCAGAGTTAAGTGGAGAAACAGAAAGCAGCTGAGACCAAGGCAAGCAGCAGGTCTGCAGCCATCAATCACAAGTCCTCCTTTCCCTCCAGGTCACAGTGAGATCAAATCAAAGACACAAAAACTTTATAACGCCTTGGTGATCATTATCGTCCGGGGAAAAGCGAGGCAGATAAAACCGCCTCAGTGGGAGCACCTTTAAAAGAGGATGTGCTAAATCACACTGTTAGAAAAGACAGAGACAGAAATATCTTGGGACACCAACAGCAGAAGATCAGAACCTGCATCAGGGGTTTGTGAATTAGATGCAGCAAGAAATATTCAATAGGTAAAGTAAAAATGTCAATAAAATGGGATAATTTACTAAACTGTTAGTACGTATAGTACATATCAGAAGCCAATGTTAAAACTTTTCAATATTCAACTGCTTTAGCTTTGCACATTTAGTTTAAATCAATATTTAATTTGCTAGAAGAAAACACATCAGAAGTTTTGTTTTTTACAACTGCCCAAAGCGGACAAACTGAGCTCTAATTGTCTTAGGACATTTCTAAAGTGATTCTAACATTATTATGTGTTTGTCCCTATAGGTGCACGCTAGCTGTAGAGTTAGATGTATGTCTTTTATACCCCAAATATCTGACATGTAATAACCCTGGATTAAAATGAGATATACAGTACTGGTCTCAAAATTGCTTTTCCACTTCAACTTTACATCGTTTACAAAAGTATGGTATAACTTCAACAATTTAATTCCGGTAGTTGCTGCTAAATAAATCAAGCGCATGGATCCCACAGTGTCCATAATTACTTTGTATAATTATGACACAGAGACTTGGCAGAAGACGACCAGCAGCAGTAAACGCAGCTGGCACTAACAACATAAAAACGAGATTAAAAATGTGGACTTTTTTGGATTATAAAATATTGTGTTGAGATAGGTAGTAAGGTAGCAATGCTTCAAAATGATTATTATTTTTGATGCGGAATTATATCACCATCTGGATCCAGAATTTTTTTTTACAGTATCTTACAATTATATTATACAAGTATCAAAATCCCTCAGTATGTCTGTCTGAGAAGAACAGAAAGATGTGGGCAGCCTACATCCACTGGGAAGGACCTACATGTCCTTTAAAAATGTATAAAGGAGGACTTTTGAATGCAAAGTGTGGTCACATGCCTGGAAGTTGTTTCTTCTGAACACTCAGCAATCTTCATATTTATTTAAACAGCATGTCTTCAAATGTGCTTAAAACATTTGCACAGTACTGTATGGCACTATTATATAAAAAGAGTGTGGTTGGAGACAATAAAACCAATTGATTTCAATGCAGCAGTTGATAAAGAGGGTCTACATCTTTGCCCAGATTATTGGCTGGCAGAGCAGACAGTAATTTTTATGATACTGTAGAGGATTTGGTGAAGGGTCTATTTGACTTTTAAAAAAAAAAAATTTATGTTTTGATGTTTGTGAAGAATGTTTTGCCAAATTTTGTAAAATTCCTTAAACTGCATTCTTCTTTCAGTCTATAGGGGGCGCTGAAGAGTTAACTGCCATCATATTAGTCAGATGTGTTCAGGGCCGGGGGGTAATTAGGTATTTCAGGGTTGAGCCTAATTGGGCAAAGTATGTGCACGTTAGAGGCTGTCAAATATACCTGTTCGGCGTCTTTATGGTATGTACCTGTGTGCAAATGTTGAAACTGATCCAGCAATTAGTTTTTGAGTTATCACATTCACAGCTAGCATCTGCGGACATGGACGAACACCGACGTGATTCCATAATATCGTTGTTTCGCCGATATAATTAATTAAACTAAACAAAGGCAGGTAATAAACAGTGAACGTTACAAAAACCTTTTCTATAATCCAAGGACATTTTCACAACAGATTAAACTGCAACAACTAACTTTAAACTCTGATGTGATCTCTGTTAAATTGAATGAGTAGTAGTGAAAATATGCTTAACATTTGCATGGGAGGTACTTGGTATACCTTTGCTCAGTGGTGTCAGTCCTGTGGATCTTTGTCCTTGTATCTCGTGAGTTTGCCAGTGGGGCGAGCTCAGCTGTTTTTGCACTTTTTTGCATCATGTGCTGCTCCTTCTGTAGTTGTGCTATTTGGACCTGCTGTTCCTTCAGCAGCTTCCTCTGTTGTGAGATGATCTGTTGTTGCACAGTATGTCGATGCCCAAAGCGGCTTCCTGGTATAGCCAGGTTTTCTAAACAGGTGGAATCACGGTGTTTCTGCAGCGCCTTCTGGACTTCCGCAACAGAAGGGGCGACATGCTGCCGGCCTATCCGCCATGGCTCAGTGGGCTGGGTCACAGCAGCCACCGTGGCCCCTGGGTCCATCTCCTGATGTACTACAGATGTATCAGGGATTGCAGCGTCCGCTCTATGATGATCCTGTGACGGAAGAAAACAAAAATGACATAACCTTCAACCTTAGAGATATAACCAGTTCTAGGATACAGAACTGGAACTTTTAAAATAAAAATTGCATGACACAATGTGTCTGCATCACTCAGTGCAGCATTGCTTTCCTTGTTTATTATTTTGTCCTTATTCAAAGATGTTGATGGCTTCGGACACATTTCTTTATTTCTGTTCTTATCTAAGGTGCATACATGTTAATATTTAGGTACATGTTAGAACAATACTGCATATCAAAACAAAGCCCCATAAGTGTCTCCTGGGGATTAATTACATGAGAGCCAAAGTTCAAGGATTCACCAGCCATATTATCGGCTTTACGGTTAGAGCTCATCTCATTGATTTTTTTTTTGTATATGTTGAAATGGGCCATATCGGTGTCTAGAGATTGCAGGATGCTGTGGCCCTGAAGTAATAATTCTTTATTGTAAAGGACACATGGGGCCATGCTCAGGGAGGGAATGTGCACATATAATATGTACATGTCATAACCTCTCAAAGCCAGTATTTAATGTCTATAAACAACATTCAGCTAGACACATTGATAATATGGGTGTGGGTCATTAGTAATAAGATTTCTCCATGATCATGAATCTATAAATGGTTGGGCACTAGAAACTAGAGCCCGATACCAATATTAGGAGGGAGGGAAATTCCGATATAGTAGAAACTGAGGCCATGACATCAGAATATATAAGTACGGTAAGTGTAACCTCAACCCTGAGTTCACACATTGTAATTCTATCGCTGCTTGGATTAAAAAAAGAACTCTTGCTTGGATTATTTTCAGTCTCTGCCTTATTTTCAGTCTCTGCCTTATGTCCAGTTGTTCTACAAAACTATTGGTATAAAAGTTATTTAAATAGTTTGTTGGATACAACTTTCTGAGTCATACAACCCTGAAGATAAGTACCTATGGAATGTTTTTGTTTGTTAAAGCATTTTTTTGTAACAGTAGACATTTCTGAATAGCTTTTGAACAGTGGTTCTGGGTTGGGTCAGCTGAAGACAGGAGGTTGAAACATTTATCTTTTACTGTGCGGCGTGCTGCACTTTATCAACTTTCCTCCTCGGGTGAAAAGAAACTAATCTTTTGTTATTACGGTATTTGACAGCTTTGGTAGCATTTATTCAAGTAGTTTCTTTCTGCACAGTTAGTAATGATTGGTGAAATTGTCAATCTCTCACCTTGTGCCCGGTTTGAGATGGTGGAGCTGTCTCGGTTATAGTCATTACTGCCTGACAGGTTGGGTTTTGTGTTGCCTTGAGTTTGCCACTTGTCGCTGCTGTGATTAAGGCGGCCATCTTGTGGCGAGTTTCTTCCTGGCGGTGCAAAAGATCCCGTTGCTCCCTCTCCCTCCGACTCCATACCTGCCACTCATTCAGACAATGGCGCAGCAACCGCGTTTTGTTGCTTTGCACTGCCAAAAGGTGCTGCCTATGAGAACGAGCAGCAATAATAACACTGGATTATTATACAGTACCTGCAAATGCCATTGTTAATGTCAGTGTATTCTTCTTTAATATGCCATCTATTTATTAGATTTTACATCAATTATCCCATGCTTGCCTATTTTTAGCTTGTAGCGCCATTGCGGTTCTTTCCACTTCTCTCTGCTGTTGTTTTGCCCACACTAGTTTTCGCCAAGCCCGCCATGCTCTCAGCTTCATCCTCCACTCACACACTGTCTTGGCCTTGTCCATGAGAATCCTTTTGTTCAAAGTGGCTGAAAACCAGCCAGAGAAATGCTTCTGCAGACACTAAAATACACACAGAAATGCAGCTTGGTCATTTATATTTGATGTCCTGTGAAGTAAACCTGTTGAGATTAGTTTAGATATCCATACCTTGATGTTGTGCAAATACAGCAGAGCCTGGACTCGTTGTTCCTTATGGAGTTGTTTTTTGATAGGCCTCTGCTGTGGTGGTGGTGAAACTGATGTGGGAATCAGAAGAGCACATTGTGGACTTTTGCTTGCTGCCTCCTCTTTTTCCCTGTGAAAAAAACATCAGGCTAACATACGTACACACATACTATGACCAACAGAAACAACTGAAAAAACAATATGCTGTGATGAAAGTAGACAATCATTATTCTTGGCCTGACATTTAAAAAGAAGCAGAGTAAAATTTGATCTTAACTTACACTAATTATTTCCCCAGACTCGTCTGTCTTCAAGTCCTAATTATAATCAAATAATAATTTTCTTTCATTTCTGTTTTATATTATACCGTGCCGAGCTATAAAGATTAGCTATTATTATGTCATTATTTCAGCTTTTGGGTAGTATATGAAAATGTTATACGAGGTACTTTTTAAAAAATGCAGCTGTTGCAGAAGCTGTGGTAAGTACATGGATGCTGACACATAGTTATACAATAACAGCTTTATAATGCTAGACATAGGCTTATGTTTCCCCCACAGGGACACACGGACAATAGTAGGTGCTGGGTCAAGGTGGATAAGCTAAGATCACACATGGTGCAATCGGTGTTCATCAGAGGCCAGCTGGTTGCCATGGATACCACACCTCTGTCGAGCCAGCTGTTGGATGCTCCTCTTCTCCTCCATCTGCCGCCGCAGCCGGACCATCTCCTGATGAAGCATGTGGTCCTCCCTGCGTGACTCCCGCCTCCTCCGGGTCTCCAGTGCACGCTCCTGTCTCTGTGCCTCCGCTCTGGCCTCTTGTACAGCCTCTCTCTTCTTCTGCTGTCTCTGCCTCTCAGCCTCTCGTCGGGCCCGATTCTCACGCACCTACAGCAGTAATCACCAGCAATTAATGTAATTCAGAACACAGTTAAGGTGCCCTGCTAGTATTCCACTGATTGACACAGAGCTGATTAGGCTGTAATTTTCAAACTTTTTCATGGTGTGTTTTAGGACAGGGCCCGGTTGAAGATTCATACCAAATACCGCTTTTGTTTTCTTGCATGATATAGTTTTTCCAAATGCCATGATACACTAAAAAAAATGTTCCTCCTATATATACAGCCTTTTTTCATGCTCTTTGAATGATTGATTGTATATTTTATTTTAACGATTATATATATATTTTTTACTAGGTATGCATATGAATTTTCATACAACACTCAAAACTGATTGAATGTGTTTACACTGAACATACATTAAATTAAATTTTTAGTCATATGACAGTGGTACCTGCTGGTGTCGGGCTTCCATTGTGAGGGCTGGGTTTCTGATTTTTTTTCCTGTCTGACCAACATCCATATACAATTGTTCCTTCATGGCAGAGTCTAGCACCTCTTGCTCCATTAGATCTTGTAGAAAATTGTTAACAGCACTGGTGTCTTCTTCCTCAGTCAAACAGTTGAACAAGTCTTAAAAAAATTAAAAATTAAAAATGACCCATGGTGTATAAGACAAGTAAGAAACACAAACTAATATCTCATGATTCCTAATTTATATAAAAATAACACACACAACAATGGTCTATTTTTATGGGTCTTATACAGTATATTAATTGTAATACCACATAAAGCCAGATACAATTTAATGACTGGCAAACTAGTGAAGCACTTTGAATTAAACATCTGAGTAACACTAATTGGGTACCATCAAAGTTGCTGTAGTTTGTTTTAGAATCATTTAGTACTACAGGACTGCTTCGCTCAGCAGGACAGATCAGGTCATCTTCTTCATCCATCTCCAGCTCCAGTCGCAATTTACGGTGCAGCCAATCACCTAAAAGTGCCTGAGCTGTGAACAAAACAACCCCAATATTAGTGTTGAGCCTGGTGCTCAGCTCTCTATTATAAGGATAACGCTTGTGGAGACACTATTGACCTACCTTCACTGTAAGAGTCATCGTGATCCTTTAACTGGCTAGAGCTTTGCAAAGGCATAGTCAGGTCAGGAGATCCTACATGAGGTTTCTTATGTGAGAACACTTCAGACACTGCAAACTCCGAAGCGGCTTCTACACACTGAAAGCAAAGAAATAATACAATTTTATCTCTAAAAAGTATTCTGGTGTACTGATCAGTACATATTACACTAAAGTAGATTTACATGACATGTCTACATAACTATGTCTTTACCTTTCGCCACCTATCAATATCACCATTCTTCAAATGCATCTGTTAAGGAAATAGAAAAACATACAATACATTTTTTTGGCTGGAAGATGCCCTCTGGCTACAAACAGAGTGTGTAAATTGAGGACTTGAGTGTGCACGGAGAGGATTTAGGGTCTCAAATGCGTGCACTATATGAGAGTAAAGCTCATAAAGATTTCAATCAGTGGATTATGTAAAATCCCCCAAACAAGGGGCTTTGCAACTTTCCCACAGCAGTGAAATGACTGCATTTATGCATATGAGTAATTACAATGTCTATATGCTATGTATGTAGAGCAAACTTCAGACCTACACATTATTAGATAAAAGAGTTCCTTATAGTTTTTATTTGACTGCTATCTAACTTCATCTTACCATTTTTGTAGATGTTTTATTTCCAAACTACTACACGATGGCTAACACGCACATTTGAGTATCCATGCATTCATCTGAGCCTGGAAAACAAACCTCCCCCAATCGTTTTGAAGATAATTTCGTAACAAACTAGCTAACGCAAGCTAGCTGGTTTATTTTATTTCGTTAACGCTAGCTAGAATGAAAGTTAGGCTAGCTACTTTGTTTAGCTAAAGTTTGAGCGTCTTTCTGGTAACCATGGCAACAACCATCTCAGCTATAACAAAGTTCTCCTTTCGAAATATTGTATAGAACCTTGCACTGAAAATTCCTATATATTTACACCACTGTTTTTTTTTATTATTCAAATAACTCTAATATAGATTTATCTTTTGTCTTGACCGTTGGGCCTCGACGCGTAGTTTTGTCTGCGCCTCCCATTGTGTGATGTCATCTTTCCTGGACTTGTAGTTTTTCAGCCACTGGCAAACAGGTTCTGTTGGAATAAAGGTAAAACCGCTAAAACACTTCACATGTGCACATTTCAAACAAACACAGAAAGGGACATTTGTTTGTCTGATGGATGCAACTTTGAAGACCGTTGTTTATTTAATCGCAGACGATGTATGGCATACGTTAGTGACACGTGACTGCTAATGCTAACTCATTGCGGCAAAATAGATGTTTTTTGCCAATTGCAGATAGTAGTTGGTTCTTGTCACCAAATATACCGTATTGTAGACTTCTAAAGAAGGGTTGATTTCGCTATTTTGTATTTCTGTGAATAGTTTTGACAGCAGTGATGGCCACAAACCGGATGAAGTTAGAGCTGACTCGTGTGGTCCATGGGAGATGCCGGTTGGGCGTTTTGAAGGGACTGGGGAGGATGGGACAGCACTCCCTGGACACCCCGGGCTGTTTCTTGTACACTCACTTTGGTACAGTCCCCCATCTCACCCAAGATACATTGCACACACTAAACAAGCTCCCGAGTGTCACCCAAGTCACTCTATCCTCAATGTGAGTCCGTGTGATTTTCAATCTTGTACTTACTTTAATGTACACATTCAAAACAGGATGCTGTATTATCTATTTAATCATTCTTATATATTAGAGCAGAGCACCAGGAAGTCCTGGAAGATTTTAAGGATGGATTCAAGAAGTTTGCAGGTTAGTATATCAAATCAATCAACCTTCATTGACTTTGTTAATTTATCAAGAACTAGAATCTATCGGGGATAATGTGAGGGAGCTGATCTTTTATTGAAAAATGTACAGCCTATTCATAGCTAATTTGATTTTCTGCTGCTTGTTATTCTCATACGTTCCTGGCTTGTGTGAGACTGTGATAGAGAGTTGAGAAGGAGGGGAAGAAAAAAGGGTAGCGCATCATTCAAACTTTCAAACAGACCTGTCAGACAAATAAACATTATACATATTTCATAGAGATGTTTCAATGTACTGTTGTTTAATTACTATAATCTATTCTATGCTTTTAAAGTATGTTTTTGAATTAATGTTGCTGGCAAAATGAAGTGACTGCATTTCAAATGGCCATTGTTATTAATAATTTAGGTTATATAAAGTGTAACAAGCAAGAAATCCAGTAATGGTAAAGTAATACATATGCATGTATCTCTAATTGAATGTAACTTCTAGGCAGTGTGGACCACAGAATAGCATACAGCTATTAGTGCAGCATTTTTAAAAGAAGGCTGTGTGCATATAGCAGGGAAAGTCAAATGTTAAATTGTATAGACAGAATTAAGTAAATGCTATCTATAGTTCAATGGTTTGGTGAAAGATAAGGACAAATTATGTTTATGCACATTCGTTTTTTAAAATTGTGTTTTGGGGATATGACACACGAGAGTAATTTATTACTGAGTATTATTTTCTGCTTCTCTGTCTTCACTCTGCATTTTAAGTCATTTTAAGTCTGAAGAGCTGCTTTTTGAATCTCTTATTGGTGTGACTTGTTTGATGCAAATGTCACGCTTGGCAGGACGCACACATTTACTGGGAAGTGTGTATATATATATATATATATATATATATATATATATATATATATTATATGAGCATTTCCACAGGCTAAAATGTAAATTCTGGAATAAATTATGGCATATTTAAATAAACTGCATGTTGTGTTCAGTAGTAAAAAGCTGATTAGCTCCTCCAGCTGGACTAAAAGGCTGTTCTTTTAGGAGATGTACTTATATAATGCCTCACAAGCGTGACCCCATTTAGTTGTACAACAGTAGCTCTAGTGCTATGGTTTACCTGAGCCTTAGGCGTCCAGATGTGAAATTAGAAATGTAATCACTGTGGCGTCACTTGTTGTAAACTGTGAGGGGATTACTCCAGTGCTCTCTCTGAAGTCTCAGAAGGCATGTGAAAGGATGAGCAAAGATTAAATAATTAAGTAATAACTGCATCTTCTCTTATGATTGCTTTTGTCTTTTACTATTTGACTTCGTGCTGCAGCTGTGCTCGCTGATAAAGCCACCTCATTTGTCCCTTTTGACTCCTATTAACTTTCTCTTTTTCAATAAAACCCCTTAGTCAAGTTCTATAAACATATGCTTTGTGATCTGTACAGGTCTGCATGATACTGTTTTATACTGCTCCCTTCATGACCCCGCAGCACCCTGCCCGACTGGTTACACTACAAACAAGGTGAATAGATTCTAGCTTCAGGATTCAGTATCGGAAAGTAATTGTTTCAATCCATCTCTCCCTTAATTTAATATGTTTCTCCTGGCTTTGTTTAGACTGTGTCAGTGTGGGGCAGTGGTGGACGCATAGAGCTGACCGTGGCTAAATTTATGGCACTTCAAAAGACAGTGCAACCAGATTGGTACCTGAGCATGGCAGACGGTGAAACCTGGCAAAGCAACACCTCCCGGAAAAGGGTCCGCAAGTCTGTGGATCGAACTCTTGCCCATTTGGACGAGTGTCTCCTAGAGCATCAAAAGTCACCGGTAAACATGGAGGCATGGGGCAACAATGCATGGATCAGCAAGCCAAACAGGGAGTGATGTCTAGTAATTTTGTTATCACTAGGTGAGGAATGGGCTAGCCACATGCTTGACCAATAGAATCACGTTATCTGGAAATAAAATACATACTTAAAAATGTGCAAATTTTGTGACATGAAAACACAATTGTTATTAGACAATGTCTAATGTCTAATGCCTATTGTAAGGCATTGTGACACATGACTCATGATGTTTTTATAATGCAATCATATGCACATTTTATTGCCCATCTGGCTTTGCTGCATTTATTTGCTCTGCTGTGGATTTATATTCTGGCAGTTTACAACCAGCGAGTGCAATTGAAGTGGTTTTGGCGAAATGCCAAACAAAACTGAATCATACTGCCAGTAATTCCTGACGTGCACATTATGGTAGAGCACTTGATTGCGGCAGAGCTTCTCACCCCCCATTGTGTCTCATCTGCTTTTGCTGCGTTTGTCAGCAGCTCTAGCAACAAAAACATTCCATTTCTATGTCCTGTAGTCAAATGCACAGAAACAAAATCAAAGAACTAATTTTACAGGGTTTTAAAGGAACTCAACAGCAGTTACAATTCGGTTACATACTTGAAATGTACTAAAGAAAAGCCTCTGTGTGTTTGTTGTGCCTGCCTAGTGTGGTTAAGGTTGAAATGCTTGTGATCAGCAGGAGTTGGAGGCAGTGCAGGTGTTGGGAGTGGTGGAGGGAGGTGACATCTTGGAGGAAAGAGTGCGTTCAGCCCGTGAGACGGCCAAGAGACCAGTGGCGGGCTTTTGCTTCGATGGTTTACAGACGGGCGCCATGAACCAAGCACTGAGGACCCAACTCATCTCTGCTGTGACTGAAGAGCTGCCTGAAGACAAACCCAGGTCAGCACCACACACTAAGCAACTAATTCAAATAATTAAGGCTTAAAGTAAGTACTAATTAGATTGAATGGCAGGGTAACATTCTGTGGTAGAATTGGCTTCTAATGTGTCAAATTGCAGATGGGTTTGTTTGATTTATGGTCTGCAATTACTCGGTTTATTGATACGAAACAGAAAACTAACAAAGTCCTCTCTGTCAGTGGGAATTAACCGTATGTATGTGAAAGAGTGAAGCAGAGCTGATATTGCTGATATCATGCCTGATATCATCAAAACATGAACACAACATATTAGACAACAGAGCAACTGCTGACCACAGGTAAAACCAATGATGGGACTGATGTTTGTATGTTTTTGCAGTATTTATGAGGGAGTCTGAGGGAGATGTCACACTCAGTGGGTCAAAATCTGTCAGATGTTATTAAATATTTATTGTCAATGATTACATGTGCTAGTTCCTAATTACCGTTTGATAGACTTCAATTATTGATACAGACACAGTTAGGTCCTCAATAAGAAGCAACTCTTTGACTCTAATGGCCAACAGGGTTGATGTTATTAAATGTTAGTTTAATTGTCAAAATAAAAATATTACGGTATGTATGTATGATGCATTTCTAAAACCATTTTGTCTTCAGTGATTTTGATTAATTATCCAGTCTTAAACCAACTTCCCTAATTTATACTTTTTTGGAGTGTTTTGTTTGAATTTGCAGCCATCGTGGTTCTGAGACTTGACCAGGCCCAGTTGGTGGGTTTTGCTCAATCAATTAATTATCCTGCCTGATTGATTACAAGTGAAAACCCAGCCGCTCAGCACAGCCCCCTCACAGTCTGTTGGCCATCATTAGCACACCCTGACCTTTAAGGATAGTCAGTAATCCGTTGCCCATTCACCACAGTCAGTGTTTTGGATACTTTAATAAACAAAACACTTTAGGTGCCATGTTATGATTTTTCCGAGCTTCTCACTACGTTGTTTCATGCTGTTGTTACGTTGCCAACAACCTGGAAGAGTATTTTGTTTCATTCCTTTTTGCTGAGGAGTTGAATTTCTCAATAGTTGAAAATACTTGGTTACTATGTAGATCGGTAAAGAAACCACACATTGCCACACTTTCCATTGGCAATAGTAGTGAAGTGAGCATAGCCATCAGGGGGAAAGAGGGCCTTTATAGTGATATACGTCTAATCTGATTTTTTTTTCTACAGAGAGAAAGCTATAGTTCCCAACAAGAAGGCATTTTCTAAAATTAAAATGCATGAAATGTTCTAAATAAAGGCATAATCTGCCATGCTTTCAGGCTGAAGCAAAAACATAAAACAAAATCATTATCCATTTGTGGTGCCAGCTTTACATCTTTAGTAATAAATCATAGAAACTGTCTGACAGAAAGATAACAATGAGAATCGTAAACAGCGCACAAACTTTCCCTTCTTTAAGTTCCTAGTCCTTCCAACTCTTATCATGACCTTCAGGTTTTTCATGTGGGGATTCTCCCAGCTGAGTGTGCTTTTCTGCTGGTGATGGAGGACTTCTGACTGGGACTGTGAGTTCAGTGCTGGAGCCCACAGGGAGCAGAACTCCATATCCACAAGCGCCCCCTGAGCTCGGCTAAGTTGACTTGTGAACAGGGCAGGCTCATCTTTGGTACCATGGGACGCCATCCCCGCTGGTTGTTGTGGCTGTTACGGAGGTGCAGCTTCCTACAGGGGGGAGCAGTGGAGTCATTATCGAATACTAAATTGGGCATGACCTTGACGCCTGCAGGCATCGAGTCAGAACGAGCCAGTTAACAGCAAGTCCGAGAAGAGCAAAAGCGCACACACAAGGGCACATGTTGGAAGGGAAATGTGACTGGTGCTTGTACTCTGGTATAGAGTTGACAAAAAGATTAATACTAAGATGCTAATCTATAGTAAAATAATTATATCGAAATGAGATGGTAGTTTAAAACTGTATTTCCAATATTACTTAATTAATAGTGTTGCACTTAAAGGGACCCTTGTTTGTCTATCATCTTATATTGTGTCCTTATCCGAAACATACTTCTGTATTTTGTGTTTAATTCAAGCTTGGAGTAATTGTTTATGTTGGTACGCTTACTTTCTCAGGAGCTGAAAACAATTGGTTGCATCTTTCTGTGATCCTCTGCATTGTATATTTGATATAGTAAAAAGCTTTGCCTGAATCTAATTTCAAATTCAAGTATTGTGACGGCACTTCTCTGGCATCATTATTTTGCACTCACACGGAGACTTGTATTTGTTACAGCTTTATACATGTTTTCCAGTTTATTTACAATTTTAAAAAGTACAGTAATGGTCGGCTCACATTGAATGTTTTATTCATGACTTCTTAGACTGCTGCAGGGTGTAGGACGTCCGGATGAGGTGCTGGCGTGTGTGGAGGCCGGGGTGGACCTTTTTGAGAGTTTCTTCCCGTTTCAGGCTACAGAGCGTGGCTGTGCCCTCTGCTTCAACTTCAACATCAGCCAGGACCCAGAGTGCGCAGGTACCACAGCTAATACAGGTGTGCTTAATGGAGACATAACCTTTAACATATTACATATAGTACTAGTACTTTGACTATAACCTATAAATTACTGTCAATTATCCCTTAACTTTTCGTGACTAGGGGAATGATCTGGTACGATTAGTTTTTGTGCAGTTCAGCATTTACCTTTTGGATAAGTAAGATTTTAATTTGATCCTTTCAAATTATTTAGTCAATTTAGTTTAAGTGAAATAAAAAGCCACTTTATCACTTTTCTATTGACCGAATACATAGTAAAAAGCCTATTGTAAAATGATAAACGGCAAATGCCTAAATGCACAATGGAAAACCTGACTCTATAAAGATATATATGTGATCCCGGTAACCTGAAATGACTCCTATCTCCCAGCTTCTATCTCATACCATGAACTGGACACACTCATTCATTCAGATGTAATAGTTTAGCTGTACGCATCTTCTTTGTGTAATTGGTTTCTTGTTCTTTTCAAGTTGTGATTTCTGTATCTGTCATTGTGTTAATAATAGAAATGTAGAATTATGAAAAAACATGGTGAACAGGTGATAAAAAAAAAAAAAAATAATATTGAAAATCACTACTGTTTTACATTTGCTGGTACTTTGTGTGTAGTAATAGAGCCAAAAGACCTATGGGTTAAAGCACACTTATTTGAATGAAAAATAGTGACAGTATGTGCCCGAAGCAAGCTGACATATCAAAGTATAATTTGATGTGGAAAGCGTGGTCCCTACAACTACAGCAGGAGTTATATTAAAATATGACTGTTAAAAATGTGAAAATACACTTTCTGTTGCATGATTTATGAATAAAATGAAAAATGAAATGAGATCTTCCAAAATATTCTGAAATGTCACGCTTGAACAGGCAGGAACAACGGGCGAGACTGATACCATTTTGATGTTCTTAATATTATTCAGTACTATCAAGAAATGATGATTAAAGATTTTTTCTAAAAACCCCATAGGCATAAGTTAATTTCAATTGTCTGCTGTGAGCGTGCAAGTACTGAATCAAAGTCCCTGTACGAGACGGAGACTTTCATCTCGTATAATCTGAAGTACTGAAGCGTTTCTTTAATTACACCATTTTGACCAGACTTAAATGATTAAGTCTCGAGATCTTGAATAAACAGTCCTTGATTTTTATGAAAGACCACTTGCTTTCTAACATCATGAATAGCTAAGCAGGCGTGCTCTGTTTAAATAAGGTGCATGGCAGATGAGTTTTATATCCATAATATATTCCATCATATTGTGGCCAGAAACTATTAGCTAACTGCAAACCGATTTGATTGATTGTTTGTTTGCCAAGTACTGTGCATTTTTAGCCTCAGGTCAGTAAATATAATTGGGCATGGGGAAATTCAGCTGGGGGAAATTCAGCTGGTGAAATGAAATCAATGCTATATCTGCTAGCCATTCCAGTAAGGTAACAATTAGGTCCACTGTGGCGGTATGATTGTTGTCCCGAGTGAGCTAAAGATTATAGTAGTGGGGAATGACACGGGGCGCGGTGGCAGACTTTGTGCTTCATTAAAAAGTTGGTGTTTGAGAGAGTGAAGTGCGGGATCTGCCAGTATCTAGTGTGAGACGCCACTAATCGATTGCGCACACAGAGAGTATAATGCAGTTCAGCAAAGGTGAGAGCGGCACGGGTGTCAAGCCTACAGAGAAACCCCCACTCCCCCCTCAGCCAATTACAAGGTCCCATGGGGCAGTGGGGCGCAGGGAGCAACAGATTCCCAGACAGGTCGGACTTTGACGTGGAAGATTGAATGATAATTCATGTTACCCCCATCTCACACATTACCCAGCATTCCCATTGGTTTAATTAACTTTATTCATAGTCTTTCTAAATATACTTCCTGTTTGTGTTACTTTTTCATTTATTGTTATGCTAATCAGCCTCACCTTTATATCCATTTAGACACTGCCTCGCCAAAATAATAAGCTTTTCCATTTTCTTTATAAGCTTGGCTTCTGTGCCACACTTTTCACAAAACCCATTTCGCCCTATTGTTATTTTCCCTTCACACTGCGGTTATGTGCACCCTAATGAACCATTGTCCTCATGTTTACTTCTGCCTCAGTTTCTAGAGTCGCCTTATTCAACCTCCCTGACAAAGACATGTGGTGGCTTTTCATTAGCTACAACTAGGCCCACGCTGTCATCCCCGACAGCAAGGTGTTTATTGGCAAAACGGCCCCATACATCTGCCCCAAATGCTATGTCACCAACGGGCACTTTAATCAGACATTGTTTGTGTGATTTCTAAGGGTTTTTATATTGTTGACAAGCAATTAAGAGGCCCGCTCCCAAACCATGACAAACATGGGAAGGGTCTATTTGATTTTTTTATTTGTCTGGATGTTTGTGAATGTTTTTTGCAAATTTTGTAAATTTCCCTAAAACTACTAACCCTCTGCTGCAAGCTGAATTCTTGCGAGATTTGTAGTTTTCCAAACTCACGAAAATCCATCTAGTACTGCGTAGGTGGGCTTTAGCTTTGCTGACAACAAGCCTTTTAGCTAAATTTATTAGCAACATGAAGACGCTGAAAAATGTAATGTATGCTTCTACATTTTTACAAAAACATTCAAAATCACACAAGAATAATTTATTAAATTAATTTAGCAATTCCTTGGCTACGTCAAATCAGTCAGAGTCCCGCCTCTACCAGATTGATGTGTAGCACTCTGAATAGCAGAGTGCTACACATCAGTCTGGCTTTTCTGGCTTGGAGCACATTAATTGAGGCATTAATCCTGCTGAACATAAACAAAATCTTATGAATTTTAGCAGTTAATCTGTAAAGCTCAAAATACTTATTCCATATTCTGAGAGGTTTTTGTTCATTAATGTGTCCCACTGCATCAGAGCCATAGTGTCACAGTGCAATCACAATAAACCAGTCTAATACGGCTGTACAGTAATAAACCGTCAGGGTAAGGATTTTTTAAATTAATAGTCTATTATACTATACAAATGTATTAATACTCAATCTCACGCTATATAATTGTGACAAGTGTTGTGTCTGTTATCCACAGACTTTAAATTGAGAATAATCCTTGGTTTCCTTCATGAGTAACTAATATATTATGATACAAATTATAAGATATTATTTTTCTCCCAATTCAATTGGTTATGACAGCCGTAAATCACATTAAAGTTGGGCATTTTTATAGTGTTGATCAATGTGCGCACTACTTCCTGAACCCCATCTCCTTTTCATGGGACTGGCGAAGCTACAACCCAGAAATTGATGCCTGCCTCTCTGAGACATGCATCTTTGCTAATAATACAAAGCAAACATTAATTGAGGGCATTGTTTGATATTGGCTCCTAAGCTTTAACAGTGGTGTTTAACCAAGCAGCAGATTGGGGATATTTTTCATCATTTCCTTTGGGAATAATGACTATAATGTATGTTTCCTCAGTGCTGGAGCAGGATGAAGTGGAGCAACCATTGGTAGACCAGCAACAGAATGAAGATGTTAATCTTGAAGATCAAACAACATTTGAGATCAATCTGAAAGACAAGAGGTTTGTTGTGGCTCATCTAAAAGCCCCACGGGCCTTTGCATTTAGCAGCGTGTGTACAGTACACTTTCATATAACATGTGACGGTCTTAAGTATGTGTTCTTCCATGATGCAATGTTCTTTGTGCATTGCACCTAGGTTCAAGGAGGATTTTGGTCCACTGGTGGAGGGGTGTGACTGTTACTGCTGCAGGAACCACCAGAGGGCATATATTCACCACCTGCTCGTGACCAATGAGCTTCTGGCTGGAGTCTTGCTCATGATCCACAACACAGCCCACTACCAGGGTTTCTTCAGCGCTTTGAGAGACGCACTGGCCAATGACAAACTAGAGTTACTGAAGCGACAGATCCTGGGAGAGAGAGGCAATCGGGCTGCGACAAAATAAAGGGTTCAAGAGATGAGGGACTGATGTGGGACTGGGCAGTGCTCTTTTTGTTGGACCACTGCTGAGCAGGGTTAGCTATTGGCTGTTCACTCCCTTGACCTACACTGTCAGATCACAGGACCAAAGACTACAGAAACCACGAATGCATTCAAATATTAAAGGCCCCTTGAACCTGAGCTTAGGGCAGTGACGTCCATATGTTTTTGAAGCTGGTCTCGAGGGCTGCTGTAAAAGAGAACAGACCTGATAAAAACAACGCCTCTGTATCTGTGCCTTGGCTTTATGGCCCAGTTTAACACCAGCAGAAACTTGTTATTGATCTGAGCAGATAGCCAGGAGATGAAGTCAGGGATCTGTGGAGGGAAAGGATCCCGATGAGAGGTCAGGATGAATTTGCATAGAGAAATGTGAGGATGGATGGCACTGGATTATTGACTATGTCCCTGTGTGCCTCTTTGTGCTCAGCTGATCTCACATCAGTGCATGAATAATGTCCTTTGGACCCACTGACATTATAAACTATCTAGAGTATTTTCTAGGGCTGCATAATACATTGCTACTCATTATCGCAGTATCATCATATCTTATACAGTACCTGTATTGCAGGAAACTATTTAGACCTAGTTTTGTTTTTATTTAGCCCCAGTTCTGATCTATCCCTTTAAATATTAAATAGTCTATGGTGATTAAGTCTGAAAGGTGTAGTCTGTTTCGTTAATTATGAAAATGTTGAAAATAAATTATTAAAAATGACCTGACTCTGTTCTGTGATGTAAGTAGATTGTCTGTAGTCTGTATAGAGACTACTGTTGGACGACAATTGGTCCTACAAATTGGACCAGGGGAGGGACTAAAGACTCAAATCTGACCCGGACAGATCCTTTAACGTTTTTTTGTTTTTTTTTCGTGAACTCATGGACTACACCTTTTAAAGTTATCCAAATATCTCCAATATAATTTTCACAATATTCAGCATCTGTATTCAATCTGCATTCAACCATAATATTAATTGTGCTCATAATTGCATCCATTCACTTTGATTTTAAGCATTCTAATTAGATACTTCTCCAACACTTACTCATAAATCCTGTATAGTTCACCACATGAGAGTTTGTATTTTGCATTAAAGATATCTCGGATGTTTCTCTCTTCATGCAGATGTGGCTGCTCTTGTCTCGTGGGTTTCGGGGAGGTTAACTGAAGGTTTGTGATGACAGCTCAACCGCTCACGCTAGCTTAGAGAGAGAGGATAAAGATAAGATAAAGATATGGGTCTCTACTGCCTCCTGTGCTGAGATGGAGGAAGCCATTGTGAAGGTGAGGGCGATATAATTGACTGCCAGACCGTGCAGATGTCTGTGGGGGACAGCAGGACTTTTCATGGGGCAATGAGGATTTTTGTTGCACTTGTGGGTTACCTTATCCACATTCAGCAATATAAAGAAATCCAAGATCAGCATTTCATTTTTAAAATGACTTTAATTGTAGCAGACTTAGTATTTTTTGTCTTACACAGATGACTGCTATCAATGTCTTTATAAAACATTTTTCACTGCAAATCTAATCTATTGTTCATCATTAATATTTAATACTTTTTTATTTTTATATGAAGTGGCATTATGAAGAGCGCAGCATAAATTAATGTACTGTAACACAATTCAACAGTCTTCCCAGATTAGCAAATTATCATAACTTCACATCGATTTCAATCTTTTATTGGCATATCACACACCCATGCCCTCATTGACATTTGACATTATAAAGAAGAATGGTGGATCTTCTGTCATCATAAATAAGGCGGGAAGGCTGCGCATTAATGTGTAAGGAAATAGGAGTCTTGAAATGAGTTCAGAAAAATGAATGAAGAACTTTATTAATGCCTGTGGGGAAAATGGATGCTAGCTAAAAAAGCTCTGACCCCTTGACCATTCATTTTAAAGTTTAATGAGATAGAAGAATACAGGACTTGTGTGCGTAGGGTTGAAGAGTCAATCCCCCAGATTATCTCGTCAAAATAGAAAGAAAGTGATTGTCCTGGTTTTCTCTAGATAACAGATAGCAGTGTTAGTAAACTCAAAGTAATAAAGAGCTCAGAGGGTGGTTTGCCTTTGTGTGACTTCATAGTAAGTGATAGTGTAATGACTTTTGAGTGAAATAAGTCTAGACAGCAACCGATTGTTCACATTGACATATTGTTTTATCAGCTTGTGACCTCCAACTGAAGCAAAGTGAAACACAAAATGATTGCAATAATGATGCAACACCAGCCAATGTAATATAATGTACATAGCAGATGCGTTATTGCAGGTTAGTGTTAGCACTTCATTAGGTTGCATTAAGTCTCTCTTTTTAGTAAGAGGCCATATTGAACTTAAGGGTTGCTGATGCCTGGAGTCTTTCCTAGCAACTATGGGCTTTAGGTGAGGTACAGGGGTGTTCAAACTATGGCCCGGGGGCTAAGTGCGGCCCACAGAGCAAATTTTGACCTCTCAATTGACTACAAATCTTTACATAATCCAACTAAGAGAAAGCATTCAATGTGTCTATAAAGATATCTTTCCACTTTTCTGTGTGGTTATAATATAGTGACATAGTAACACATATGTCCAGAAAACAAATAGAACCAAAGGGAAATCAGTCACCTCAGAGAGTGGCCCTCAGTCAAAAATGTTTCTCGTTTTTTGCCTCTCTAGTAGCACGGAGAGGACATGCTGATTATCTGTTAGCTGGCCTGACAATCGAACCAGAAACACTTTGCCATTGTGCACCCCCCCATACTGGGCAACTCTAAGAAAATATACAGCATTGATTTTGCTGAGGAAACGTCTTTTTACGTCATTCAGGTCATACTTCATTTTACCCTCCGTGCTAAGTCATGTCTGCACAGTAGACTGTCCAGGTTTCATAGCGCAATATAAATGAATGTGCTGACCCCCTCTAGCATCAGTTGTGCTGGTATAAAATGTACAGTGATCATCAGCCAGGCAGCTACAAGTTAATAAAATCTTAATGATGCTATGTATAAATACTTAACAGTTTTCTCGAGGCGTATATGGAACATTTTTATATTGGAACTTGCAGGAAATAAAGTTTCCATTAGGTTTTCCATTAGTGTCATCATCATGTTTTACATTTCAATGCATCTTCGTAAAGGTTAACCTATAGAACTACTGCTGTAAAGGCCCAAGGAAGGGACTAAAGTAAAACTGCTAGTATTGGTCAAGTCTGGTGTGATGTTGCTGTAGAGGCCAAGGGAAGCGACTGAAGTAAAATAATAACTATGACAGATTACCTACTTTAAATAGAACAGGGTCAGATAAAGCATTTTTAAAATTTCTAAAAGAGTATATATATTTTGGGAAGCTTATGGACTACACCATTAATGCAGTCTACAGAGAGCTGTGATTGAGTTGCATATAGGAGTTAATAATTTCCACCTTGCATTTGTGGCCATTTTGTATTCTTGCCAGAGATGGACTGACACCGACAGTTATTCACATACTCATTTTCCGTGCGGTGCCGCATTGAGTGACACTGGGCACAATTTCCGTGCAGAAAAGCTGTCTGAATGACAGTCAGCAGGTGGTCCTTATAGCTCGTTTCAACCAATTATAAAGATGGAGAGGGCACCATTCAGGCTGCATCGCTTTGAGTTTCTTCACTAGCTTCCACTCGTTTGGGTAACTTGTGTGTGAGTGGGCCCCGCATTTATCTTACACTTCAGAGAGCAGCAGCAAGGATTGTTATCTACTGTTGTGGCATCATAACATGAAAAAGAATGAGACTCGGGCTGCTCTTCCAAAACAATACAGAGCCTCATAAAGGGAGCAGTGTGAAGAACAGTGATGGTGGATGTTATTGAGAGGGGAATGATGATAGCCAGTGGGAAGTTTTATCAGTGAAGGATTGTGGTGCGAGAATAGCTCACTCTAAAGTCTTCTTGCTTTAGTGGAAGGGGCTGGTATTTGTCATGGTGAGAGGCAAGTTTAGATGTAGTAAGCCTAAAAATCATTGATTGGACAAGGTTTCACACTGGCAGCAGTTAACTACTGAGATATAGCACACAGCTGTCCACCTACCACACAGAGTCGCTTCAGTCAGGATATGGACTCACACAGATTGTTCTCCGGAACATTAACAACAATCTATAATGTTCCCAATCAATAGAAGAGACTATGGCGCCCCCCTTAGTCTAATTTTCTCCCCCATAATTTAGAAACCAGCTGGGAAATAAAATATAACAGATTACATGTTTTTGTGTCAAAAAAGTGACTATACAGTGATTTAAAAAGATTGCTTAAAGGTTATATAGAGAAAATAACTGATATTTCTACTGCATTTAATGACAGGGTTCAACAAAAAATTGCCAGTGCCACCAAAGTATAAAATAAAATATTTGGGAAACAGGAGTACATTATTTATAGACTCCACAATCACACACTGGTGGCAGTAAGCTATTTGTAACCACATCTGCCTTGTGGCAGACTGGCAGAGACGCAAGAGCCATAGCACACACAACACACCAAATACCACTAACTTTATAACAAAGTGTGTCTTGCTCAAGGACACAATGGTGAATGTGTGATATGGCAATAAAAGATTGTATTGTGATATGAAGTTATGACAGTCTGCTAACCTGGGTAGATTGTGCTACAGCGCGTTCATTGATGCTCTGGTCTTCACTGTCATTTTTACTGTAACAATGGTAGTAAATTGTATTATGATGAACATTGGATTGATGCACATTGAATTTGTAGTTAAGAAGATTTTATGAAGACACTGATAGCAGTAGTCTAATGTAATGTGTTAGACTAAAAGTCACCTAAAGTGTAGTGATCAAATTATATTGTTTCCAATATCACCAACCCAGAAGTATGCACTGCTTGGCGAGAGAATTGAACTGTCAGCCCTCAGATTAGGAGAGGACCTGCTCTACCACTTATACTTTAACTACTGTTTTCTTTTTAATTGGTTTATATTTAGGAATTCCTTGCCTTACATTAGCCAGACTCTAGCTATAGACCTTAAACAATGACAGTTGGCAAGTGCTTCAAAGAGGTTTGTGCCAGCTGCTGCAATCTCGGAAGATGTTGTTAACATCACTCTATAGACCTGCATGCGTGTAGGCGAATTGGTCTTAATATTGCACATAGTGAATTAATGTGAGAGTGAATGGTTGTCTGTCTTCTCTGTGACTTGTTGCATATAAAGTATATTATAATTCATCACCAAAAACATGTATTTGTCCAATAAGTGCGAAGTGTGTGTGAAGTTTATCATCCACCTTCATGACATGAGGTGTCTGGTGATCAATTATTCAATTCTCTGAACATAATTATTGCAGTGTAGTTAACCTGATCATTAGCTGAGAGTGATTTTGACTGTATGAATAATAGATTTGAGTACCTGGTCATGAATTATAGTAATCACTCTTTTTTAGCTAAAGGTCGTCAAACTGAGCCGTAGAATGATTTATGAACCGCTATCTGTTTTACATTGTCTCAGATTAATTGAGATATTCATTGAGTCATCTTCTTCCACTTTTTCTTGTTTAAGGTCATGGGTGAAAAATGACAACCATTCACTCTCACATTCATTCATAGGCTAACCACTCTCCCACTGTCCACTCACCTGCCACTGGGTCGAATCTATACTCACCTGCTGCCTCTGGGTCTATGCTCCACTCACCTGCCTATGCTCCACTCACCTGCCGCCTCTGGGTCTATGCTCCACTCACCTGCCTATGCTCCACTCACCTGCCGCCTCTGGGTCGACGATCCACTCACCTGCAGCCTCTGGGTCTATGCTCCACTCACCTGCCTATGCTCCACTCACCTGCCACCTCTGGGTCGACAATCCACTCACCTGCTGCCTCTGGGTCTATGCTCCACTCACCTGCCGCCTCTGGGTCGACGATCCACTCACCTGCCGCCTCTGGGACGATGCTCCACATACAGTACATACAACCCCTAATTAAAAAAAGTTAGTAATGACCTGTTTTGTGTTTGACACAGACTGTAATGCTTTTTCTGTGGTTTCTATGATAGAATGAATAAACAAGGTGGTTTTAGCAACTGACAAATATCAGCTTCACATCGTTTGTCAGTGTATGCTCAGATTTAATCCATCATTCACCACAAAACCCAGCCTGGCAATCCAGAATTTGGTGACTCACTTGCCTCAATTGATTTCTGGGGCGGGGCGAACAACACAGAGTACCCAGAAATGTTGCAGACGCCAGTAAAGTGGCAAAGCAGCCTACATTGTGCATCAACATGGCTCAGTAAAGAAGAGATAACTGACCTGTGTCATTTTTGCTGTGAAACCCTACGGCGAATGAAAAACGTTCTCTACTGCCGTGAACCATCTTGAACGTTTTTACTGTCTCCCTGTGCTATCTCCATTGTAACCCCTGACCGCCATACTGTTTCACCTGTAAATGATCACCTTTTAAACATGGATGTGTGACATGTCATTGCCTCCCAGATGTACTTTAGCATTCATTTTAAACTCATAGATAACTAGGCCTGTGCTGTCGTCCCCGACAGCAAGGTGTATATCGGCGAAAACGGCCCCGTACGTCTGCCCCGTACGTCTGCCCATACGTGCTACAACTGTTACCAATGGGACCTT